>MU223542.1:1540791-1558546 GCA_018584345.1 Thuja plicata | reverse complement strand
TCAGCTAAGACAACTGCCCATAAAATTTTGAGGGCAGGATACTATTGGCCTACTTTGTTTAAAGACACATACATGCATGTGAGAAAGTGTGAACCATGTCAAAGGTTCTCCAATAAGTTAAAATTTGGGGGACCGCGAAAGAGGATAGGCGGAGCAGTGAGGTGGCTGCCGGGTGCTGGCCGGCAGCAGTGGTGCGCCGGTGGCGCTCTGGTGGTGTGTTTAATTTTTCACTGTGCGCTCATAAAAAACCTTAAAAACAAGGTTTTTAAAAACAATTCCTCGAAAACTGTGTCGTACGGCCCTTAGGAGGCCAAAAAATTCTCCCAGAGGGTTCGGTGTCCAAATCGGATGAGCCTTATATGGATTCTGGGGTTTTTGGGCCTTCTGGACGCAACCGTGAGGTCATTTTTGGTCCAAAGTGCCCCAAAAAACAAAGACCCCCCAGAATCACTGAAAGATGCCAGAAAAACCTCTGAAACCCTCTGAATCTGGAATGCTTCAACAAAACACAAACAGCCAGCTGTAGAATGGCTCTAATACTATGTTAGATTTAACAAATGCAAATCCTCCCAAGAACACCTGCATGCAAGACTGTTACAAGAAAAAGCAAAGTGCAGACAGAAGAAAGAGAGCTATGGCGGCCAAAAAGCCAGAGACTGGAAATCCATGTTGCAAGAATAAAACTTCTATTAACAATGATGAAAATATTACAATCTCCTTAATAAAATACAAAGCGGTGAGTCCTTATAAAAGAATACTAAAACCCTAAAAGGGAAACCCTAAAGAAATAGAAAGATGCCTAAGTATAACTTAAGCAAAGAGTAGATAGACTAATAATTAAATGATTTAATTATTAGCTATACTAGAATACTCTAACAAGATCTACCTCTTCCTCTAGGGAATCTACCACCTCTACCTCTTTGTCTTTTCTCATATCTCTTGTTCAATTTCCCCCCATCTCTTAGGGAAAATTGATATGCCTCTTCAATACTTTCCATCTTGACCAAACTGATCTCATCTTGTATAGAAATTCTAAATCCATTTAGATACCTTGCTAGTCTTTCCACCTCATCTTCAACATGTCCAAATCTAATATCCAATATGTAGAATTCTTCAGTGTAGTCTTTTACCATCCAGATCTAATATCCAATACCCAATTTGTTTACCATCTTATCCCATACCTTGATTTTGTGTTTATTTTTCTTCTTTCGATCCAATTGTAGATGTTCCCACCATAAGGATGCATGAGCTTTCAACTTTGTGCTTGAAATCTTTACTTTCTTTTCCTCTAATACATTTGCATATTTAAAGTACTTCTCCATCTTGATTATCCAATCTATCAATTCATCAAAATCCAATTTTCTACTATACTTAGGAGAATTAAATTGAGATGTGGACTTCAAACTTATCAATGCTCACAGGAATATCTCTTCTTCCTAATCCATAACAGGTGCAGGTGCAACTTCACCTTGCACTTCCTCTAATTCATCATCACTAACATCTTCAAGATGTATTCCTCTGTGCTGGGATGTTTCAACAACTTCCAATCTTGCAGCCATTTGTTTGAGCATATTAGCTAGACCTAGATCTGCATTTCCTCTCCCATGAACCATCTTGAATCCCTCTACAATTGTAGGTCAGATTGCAATCTGCTACCCCACAACAATGTCACCAACTAGGGTTAGGGTTTACAAGAAGGAGCCTAGATCTTACCTTCACTCTGATACCACTGACGCAATGAGGGATAGTAAGAGGGGCCAAAGGGCACTCCCATGTACCAAACCAACTTGCAGATACAATGAGGAAGAAAAAACACACTGAGTGAGAGAAGTAACAATAGGTATCTTTCATTAATTTATAAAACTCATTACATGCCAGGCTATAAGGCCTTCCCAGTTTCAGCCATGTATATTCAATGAATTACAAAAATGATCTTCATACATGCGAAGTCACAAACCTTCCTTTTAAAATGTCTTAACAGTTAATTTTCTATCCAATTCTACTATCCTCTAAGAACTTCCTCTGATAATTAAGAACAAGAAACAAATATATAAAAGAGTCCACCAAAGAGGTTAGTGCTCAAATTCATAAGAGAGACCCAAATTTAGGTCCACATAGATCCCAATAAAAGACCCCACAATAATTATGCCACAGAAATAAAATGTAGAAGTCGGCCAGATCAAGATAAACAACTCACGAAGAGTATCACCGAGAAACAACAACTACTCAGTAAGATGATACCCAAGCAACAAGAATGACTCGGTGAGAACATAACCAAGTGATATAAAACCAACTCGGTGAAATGATAACCAAGCATTAGAAATCAAAACACACTGAGACCCATCGGTAAAGCAAGATAGAAAGAGTACCCGAGCAATAGGGTAACTGAGCACTTGACCGAGAAGCCTCTAAACAAGCTAAAGAACAAAAGTAGATCAAATGATCAAATGACCCAATGACTGCCAATGACCCAAGATGATCCTACATCAACACCACTCCATCCTCCTTGAGTACTTCCAGATGTAGATCAAATGGATGAACTCTACATGAATTGGAAACTGCAAGGTTTGTTATGTGCATGGAATACCCACAAATTGACATTTCTGTACTCAAACATGATACCAAATCAAACACTTTTTTTACCTCAACCACTGATAGAGATAAAGAGTCATTTTTTTTGTTGATTTGTAAGTATTGATACTCATGACATGATTTTTTTATCTCCATTAGATTCCTACAAATCATCATCAACCGAATGCACTAGATTAGTAATAATAGAGTTATGAAAACACACCCTCATTCCACATTGTTGGCCATCTATGAGTGTTGTAGACTCTAGGAAAACCCTTTTATCATCCTTTTGAACCTCTTGTATCTCCTCCATTTGAGTTTCATCATGATTAGCATTCAAACAATAAAGGGCATCATCACTCATGATTTCATGATAATAGACTTCTTCTTCACTTATGAAAATATCTATGAATGTGTCTATAATTTCATTCTCTACATCATTTTGAATGGTCTCACCATCATTATATTGTATCATGATCACTTTAAATTCCTCATCAGGAAAGAAAATATCTTCCAAAGTCTCACGGGTTTGATCACATTCATATTCTTCCTTCCTTGGTTGACTATCCTATTGATCCACTATAGGACTTAATACCTATTCAATATTCATGTTTCCTTTCAAATAGAAGTCCATATTCCCAAGGCAAACAAGGAAATCCACCTTGCAATGTTGGTTTGTGAGGTGTATCCCACATCTGTGTTGGCAAGTGATCAATTTGGGTAATGTGATTCACTTTTTGGTTGTCATTTATGGAAACACATTTAGGTTTAAGATTGATTGTTTTAAAGATAAGTTTTGGTATGTCCAAAATGGACTAAGTACAGAAATAGAGGTACAGTATTGTTTTAGATATCAAAGATAGAGATCGATGAATTAAGGCATGCGAGCTTAGTGGAAGACAATATGGAGTATTTCTGACATACACCCAAGATTGATTTGGATTTGGTTAAGTTTATGATAAGTTATAAGGATTTGAAGACTGATAGATAGATGAGAACAATGACATAGAGCAGTTGGACAACATCGAAGAATAAGGGAGTATGACTTGGACTCCAGGAAATCAAAGTTGTATTTTTGTTATTCATAGTCTACACTTTGACTATGCAAGAGCGCTGACTATGCATTTAATATTTACTATATTAAATGTATTTTGTATTGAAGGCCGACTTAGTACTGTTTGTAATTATCTTACTGAGAGCTGACTTTGTAAAGTTAAAAGATATATATGTAAGAACTTTTTGGTAAAGAAAAAAAGTGAAAAAGTGAAGTGAGGAAGTGAGGTATATGAAGAGCAGACATGCAAATGGTAGAGTAGAGAATGGCAGAGCTATAAAGGAACTATCAAAGCATTTGTCATGCTTGTTTTTGTTCATGACTGAGAACCTTTTGTAATAGAATTACATTGTAAGAGTTGTAAGCTCATTGGCCCCTAACAGGGTGTTGTGAACCTTTAACAGGGTTGTTATTCCTCTAACAGGGAAATGTACTATGTAATATTCAGCTCCTAATAGGGCTAGGTCTCCTTACAGGGACATTATACTTTAGTACATGCTTGTGGGTATCATCCCCACCGGGGTTTTCCCTTGGCCAGGGTTTCCTCGTAAACAAATCATGGTGTTATGAGCTTTGTGTTATTTTTTTATGTTCTTTCCTTTACTGTAATTTTATGGTTAATGTTCAAGTGGTTGAAAAATTTAATTAACTGTTATAATACTGATTCCCCCCCTCTCAGTATTATCCAATCCAATCCTAATAATTGGTATTAGAGCTTTTGGCCCTTGGAGAGAAAGCCTAACAACTTGAGGGAGATCAGAATGGATTTGAACGGTTTACAGGAAAAATTTGAAGCTGTACTTGAAGAACTTGATAATGCTAAAGAAGAAAATGGTTAATTGAAGTTCAACATCCGAAGAGATGAGAAATTCATAAAGAAACTAAAAGAACAAATTGAACTTTCCAGAAGTTAGAGAGAAGATCTTGTGGTTCAGATAAAAGAATACTCAGATGAGGACAATTCAGATCAGGTGAAGCAACTAAAAGAAGAGATTGAGACTCTGAAGCTTGAGAAAAAGAATATGGCTAAAGAAATACAGATACAAGAGGATGCTAAGAAGAAAGCTGAAGAAACCTTGAACAATGCATTGAATCAAATGAAAGATGAAGCTGACAGCTACAAGAACAAATACTTAGAATTGGAGAAATACAATCAGATTGTGAAAGGTGAACTTACTGAAGCAAAGAAACATATTGAGAAACTTCACACCAGCAGTGATTTGATTGATGAATAACTACACAAGAAAAAACCTATAGGTGACATGATTAGTGTTGGCTTCAATGAAGCTGAATGTTCAAAGAATTAGGAAGAGAGATCAGATGAGAAGATTAATGCTAAGAAACCATCTATTGAAGAGCCTACAAAGAAGATCAGACCTTTCAAAGGTAGATGATTTGGTTGCAATAGATTTGGACACATGAAGAGAGACTACAGAGGTAATGCCCCTTTTAGAACTTTTTCTGGTTAAATTTTTAACTGTAATGGATATGGGCACAAGAAGACTGAATGCAGAAGACCTAATCAACCTAGTTATAGAAAAGACAATGGAAGAGAACCTACAATGAAACCTACATGCTACAAATGTAACAACATTGGACACATTGTGAAGTACTGTAAATCACAAGTTAATCAAGAAAGAAGACCACCTATATGTTACAAATGCAATAATCTAGGACATATAGAAAAGTTCTGCAGGTATAATGGAGTAGATAATAGAAGAACACCACCTCCTATGAAACCTCATAAGAATGGAAGTGGTAAAGGAAAGAGTATTGTAGATGTGAATAGTGATTTTGAAAATTGTTTTAAGAAATCAGAAGACAACAATAGTGGTAAGATATGGAAGATTAAAGTAACTAGTGAGACATCAATTTAGGGAGAGTCAGTAGATGCTACTGGATCTTTGCCTGAAGGTAGGAAGACATAATTGACCTAATCAGCTGATCATGGCCTTAGGGGAGCATTAAATACAACACATCATAATTTATCTTACCCCACAAATCATGTAGTGAGCTCATGTGAGCTTGGGAATATGTTGAGTTGACTTATGGATCATATATCTAAGAGTGCATCATCAACTAACTTGTATATTTTGATCGCAAGAATTAGCAGCTGACCAGATAGTTTGGAGTGAAAAAGAAAATTTATAACCTAACTTGTATAAAGCACTGTGTTATGATATATTTTTCTATCATTTGACAAGGAGTGAGCCAAGGAGATTAGAGAGAAGTATTCATAAATTTATACACCTACCATGCATGATCGATCGAAGCATAAACTCAGAATTCCGTGTGTGAAAGATATTCTACATTATCTAAGCTATGGATGCACCTATGATTTTCAATGTGGTTGATTGTCCTAGATACAAATTCTAGAAACATCCTTATAAGTTGTGTGAAGAGGATTTGGAAGGAGCATTTTCATAGACCCCACATGGCGTATTGCATGTAGAAGGCATTAGGGCTTACATACATTGTAAGTATGAAACATTGGGATATGATGATATACTCACTGAAATGGAAGATATGACTGAGAATAGAATCATGAAGGAAGAATGGAAACATGTTAGTCAATTAAGTATAATGAAGATTATGGATCTGTTCAACTTCGATGAAAATGAATGGTTTAAAATACTTATGAGTAGGGTTCATGACCAATTCATATGGATTGGTGGCCAACCTATGAAGATATGTAGTGACCTAATTCATGAGATTATTGGTTTAGATAACACTGGAGTTGTACTCGTTGCAGAGAAACATGTCAAGAAGGAAGTCAAAACCCTAACACACTTGAAGTGGGACAGAAGGGCAATGACAGTAAATGATATTTTCCAACAAGACATAAGGTTGATTGCAATGATACTTGGTTAAAATTTTTTCTATAGTAGCAGACCTAATTCAGTATTAGCTAGAGTTATTATGATGGCATGGAGAATGATAAAAGAAAACACATAGTACAACCAACGCGAAGTATTGGCACAATAATTCCTTGAGAATGTTAAGCTTGTGAAGAAGGACAAAATGAAAAATTTGAGGTTTGGATCATTATTGGTACACATGTTCATTCATATTGAACATAAGTTTCCTTGTCTACACCCTACTGGCTGGAAAACTAGATTTCCTACTGGTATACTAATCTCACAGAGTTACAAAAGATAGAAAACTACTTGGGTAGATGGAGAACTATTTACAATGATCAAAATTCTACAAAGACAAATGAAGAGTAGATACAGACTACATGAGGACATTGTTGAGAAGTACAAGGACACAATTTGTTTAATGGTTGAAATAGACTATGTATGTTTTGAGGCAGTGACCCCTAGAAAGAAATGGTGTTACCCTATGGGCTATGAGGTGAGTTATGAAGTACTCACCATGCAAGTAGAACATATTATTGCATTAGAAGTTGATACATTAGAAGAGAGATGGGGAACATATGAGGAGAAGTTAGAGAAGGTAAGAGAAGAATAGTATAGAGGACAGAGGAAGAGAAAGATTGCTAATCTTATTCATGACTGTGGAGTAAAGGCTGGTCTATCTGAGGAAGAAATAAAAGATATTAAGAAGAAGATGGCAGATAGATCCCTTGGAGTATTTAGTGGAAGATCTAATGCCCCTTCCACCCCTGAAGTAATTATGGTTGATAACACACCTCCACCATAGTAGCAGGTAGAAAAAGTGAAGGAAGTTACTCCTAGAGTAACTAGATCTAGTATGTAAACAAAAGAGAAGAACACAGTTGAAGAAGAGAAGAAAAATGATAAGAATAAAGCATGGAAACCTGACATTAAAATGCTGGAGAAAATAGAAATTGAACAAGGAAAACTAGTTTCAATTGATAAATATTATTATAGATATGAAGAAGCAGATAAACTAAAAATTGAAGACATTGTGATAGAACACATGCTGAGTTTCAAGAAGACACTTTTGGAAGTTGAAGGAAGCATACCCTCAGATTTGTATACAAAATTGGAAAGCAGAAAATGTTTGGCACAAGTTGAAGATGATCATATTAGAAACAAAGAGATTGATGACATGCTTCCTATGTTATCCATACAAGAGAGATATTATAGTCAAATAATTGAAACCCCTATTGAGGACAAAGACCAGATTACTAAAGATAATGGTGAGGAAATATGATGAAGTGACTGAGGAAACTCAAAAGGCACTTGAGAAGATACTGTTGAGAACTACTTTTGTCAAGCCCCCACCTTCTAAGATAGATTTTCCTACACAATTAGGAATGGATAACAACACAAAGGACACAAAGACTAATGATGAAGAGAGTAAAGAAGACACTACTGTAGATTTCTATGTTTCTGGTGTGGTAGTAACACTAGACCCCTCATAAGATGAGGACCCTTTTATAGTAACCATGGACACTTCTTTTTTTGATGAACCTAAGAAGGAAGAGGAGAATAAAGAAGATGAGAATAAAGAGGATGAAGGAAAGAAGAATGAGCAAAAAGAAGATGAAAAGGAAGAGGTAACTTCACCATATAGCTTATTTTTGGCAAGTAGTAATATAAATGTCGATAACATGGATGAAGATGAACTGGTGAAACTGGCATTCACCGCACTGAACAAAGCAAAGGAGAAATCAGGACAGAAAGGAGATAAGAAGAAAAAAGTGATTTCAAGAGCTATTGATACTATGAATAAATTGGTTCCAGTACCCTTAGTATTCTAGAACAAAGATGATATTGAGAACTTCAAAGTCACACTTGATGAGTTTGATGGCCACCTTGAAAATTTGTTGAAGACTGTAGAGGAGAAAGCAGAGAAAAAATATGAAGAGAAGAAGCTGATAAAAGTATGCAAGTCCATCTCATGGGACTTAGGAGTTGTGAAAACTTGTTTGATAAATGCAAAGAATTTCATTACACATGGGAGAAAGTTATTTGGTTACAACATGAATCCTATCAGACACATTCAAAATGTTGAAGATATTATTGCCAAGGAAAGGGAAACTTTGAACAGGTTAATAGACGGTTGTGAAACATATTCATAGTCCACTATAGAGTTAGACCATGAAGTGACAAAGATATTGGCTAAGATCAATATATTGGAGAATGAGAAGGAGAGAGTACTGAACATATTCAATTTGCTGAGGAACTTCATTACTCCAAAGCTATCAATACTTGAGGCACATCTAACAGATTTAGAAAAGACTACAGATTCATTGGCTAAAGGCCTACCCATAGACTTGAAGAATGCTAAAACTACATCTTTTGCAATTAATGGATTGATTCATATAAGTCAGATTTTGTTTAAGACATGGAGCACTAATGTGAAGATTTTGTAAGATTCCTTTCAAGACATTCTAAAACTTGTGATCAAGAAGTGATACTTATTTGTATGCACCTTTGTCATTGTTGTCAAAGGGAGAGAAGAGAAGAGAGAAAAAAAAAATGAATGAATAAGAGAAGAGAGAACAAAAAATATATATATATAAAGAAAAGAAAATGAAAAAGATGAGGAGAAGAAGTGGAGACAGTTTTGTTTTGTTGGAACACTTAGTACTTTTTTTTTGTTTTGTTAAAACACTTAGTAATTTTTTTGTTAAGTGTTGCCATCAATGCCAAAGGGAGAGATTGTTGGAAAGTGATCAATTTGGGTAATGTGATTCACTTTTTGGTTTTCATTTATGGAAACACATCTAGGTTTAAGATCAATTTTTTTGAAGATAAGTTTTGGTATGTCCAAAATTGACTAAGTAAAAAAATAGAGGTACAGTATTATTTTGGATATCAAAGATAGAGATCAATGAATTAAGGCATGTGAGCTAAGTGGAAGATAGTATGGAGTATTTATGACATACACCTAAGATTGATTTGGACTTGGTTAAGTTTATGATAAGTTATAAGGAATTGAAGACTGACAGACAACAGAGAACAACAATGCAGAGCAGTTGGACAACAACAAAGAATAAGGGAGTATGACTTGGACTCCAGGAAATCAAAGTTGTATTTTTGTTATTCATAGTCTATACTTTGACTATGCAAGAGCGTTGACTATGCATTTGATATTTAATATATTAAATGTATTTTGTATTGAAGGCTAACTTAGTACTGTTTGTAATATTCTTACTGAGAGCCGACTTTGTAAAGTTAAAAGATATATATGTAAGATCTTTTTGGTAAAGAAAAAAAAGTGAAAAAGTGAAGTGAGGAAGTGAAGTATATGAAGAGCAAACATGAAAATGGTAGAGTAGAGAATGGCAGAGCTATAAAGGAACTATCAAAGAATTTGTGATGCTTGTTTTTATTCATGATTGAGAACCTTTTGTAACAGAATTACATTATAAGAGCTGTAAGCTCATTGGCCCCTAACAGGGTGTTGTGAACCTTTAATAGGGTTGTTATTCCTCTAACATGGAAATGTACTATGTAATATTCAGCTCTTAATAGGGCTAGGTCTCCTTACAGGGACATTATACTTTAGTACATGTTTGTGGGTATCATCCCCATCGGGGTTTTCACTTGGCCAGGGTTTCCTTGTAAACAAATCATGGTGTTATGAGTTCTGTGTTATTTGTTTATGTTCTTTCCTTTACTTCAATTGTATGATTAATGTTTAAGTGGTTGAAGAATTTAATTAACTATTATAATATTGATTCACCCCCCCTCTCAATATTATTCAATCCTAAAAATCCATCCATCCATGAAAAATTTGATAATGACATAGGAAGACCCAATTATCGCAACCTCTCATTCAGTCTAGTTTTCTCAAGTGGAATATCCACCCAAAATATATTATGAGTATCCATATCTTCATCATTTGAACCTCCCTCAATCTCAAAAGAGTCATCAAAATTGCTTTGTGAAGATGTCAAAGATTTCTCACTTGCTGATTGTTTGTGACAATAATTATGGGGAAACATTGAATATGTCTCATCCTCTTGGATTTGTTCATCGCGTCTTGATACCTCATGACTGATTTTTGTGGAATAATCATTTGGTAACTTGAGTTCTTGATTTTTGTAACCTTTTAGACCCATTTCATCTTCATTGTTGCACCACTTATCATGCTCATATGACTAGCCAACAAGCTCTCCATTTGAAGTATCATCATGATTTGATGCATTAAGTATTGGAGTATAACAAGAATATGACAATATAGCCAAAGTGTAATGACCTAAAAGTGGTCACCTAAACCCTAGACCCCTAATCACAATTTTTTATCAATAAACCCTAATCTTGATTATTCTAAGTCTTAAACCAAACAGGCAATTTATCAAATTCAAGTTGATCTGACCTAAATCCTAGGTCCTATTTAATCATCACACTTGATTAATTAATTAATTCCTAAAAATACAATACATTGACAAATAAACCTTAAGTTAATTATTTAATTGATATTCTAATATATGGATTAAATAAATTACTGAATTGTCAATAAAATCGAAAAAGGAATTAAATTAATTAATAAAAAAAAGTGCATTTAAAATCATTTAAATCTTTAAAAATGCATATGATGTCATCGATTTCAGTTAATTGATTCTCAAATTGGAAACAAATCTATTTTATTCAGTTAACTTAATCTTATCTTTTCTCATTTTGGAAACAAAGTTGTTAACTAAAAACTGATTTTGAAAGTTTCCAAAATAATTGATCAGTTAGTCCAATCAACTGACTCTCTCGACCAATCATCTTCTTTGCATGTGGATTGTGCTTCCTCAGATTGAATCCTATCCGCTCTTTGATTTTCAATCTCGAGCGTCGATTCAAGAGAGATTTATATAAAAGAGAACCTCTTTACCTTCACAAAGGACCTAGATTTTAATATTGTTATTATATTTTTTTCAGCATTCTAGCATTCAAGCATTCAAGCATTTTGCATTCTTAGTTTCAATTACTTAGATTTGTTAATTGTTTTTAGTTGCATGCAAAATCCATAATCTAGAGAAGTTTCAATTTGGGTTTAGAAAGAACAATCATATTCAATTTGGTGCTTTAAAATCAATCTAATTAGCTTTGAATTAATATTTCATTTGCATACTAGATCAATCATTTAGCTTCAAAATCCTTTGTTTAGAATAGGTGTAGTCACTAAACTTTACGATGACCTGAGAGAAAAGTTCAAACTCCTATCTACTAGAAGGCAATGAGTCAATTTTGGTTAGCTTAATTGGTTTTTTTAATTTGATCTTCATGTTTTGATTAACTAACCATGCAATGATTTATTGAAGTGTGTGTTTTCATCTTGCAGGTATTTGGACACTTTTCACATGCACATTTTTGGTGCCCACCGTGGGACAACAACTTCTATTATGTCTCAATTTTGTTTCATTTTCTGCACTTTTTTAGATTTCAGACATTCTATCTTGTATGATTTCTTAGAAACTCGTATGAGTTTTGGGTTGCTGTTATACAAGTTTCTCTGCATTTCACCAAAAACTTGTATGGTAACTTACCTACACTCATATTATGTTATTGTGTAACTTGTACGATTTTAGGCAATTTTGATTTAAAAATAATATGCTTTCTTTAGATTTTTGACATTAATGAGTTTCATGATTGCTATTTTGTGGTTGTTTTTCCAACTTGCAACATAACTGTGGTCTGTAGGACATTTTGAAAGAAGAAAATAAACAAACTACTGATGCTTTGTCTTGAAGGTTTTCATGATCAATAGCCAACCAAACTTGTTTTTTTGTGTTTGTTTTATCACTTTATTAATTAGGGACACACATGCAAGAATTTTTAAAATGAACTTCTTCTTTGAGTTTTAGGGATGACAATAGTGTCAGAAAATTATGCTCTCTCCCTTTTAGGCATGAGAAAAAATCCAGAAACATTATTGTCATTCACCATTTGAGATTCACAACTTTAGAGGGCCTTTCCAAGTCAGAAAAATTACTCACCCTTGGAGAACGACTCAAGTGAAAATGATCTAAAGCCAAGCTTCTTTGACTCACTATAATCAAATGCTTCCTTGAGACCAAAGCCTCGGAAGATAAGTGACATTTGAGATTATAATCAGCTCTCGACTAACACATAACAGGGCCTTTGGGTCTCAATCACGTATCATGACTGTTGGTGCTAAGGTGATCTATAGGGTTAGCAACATGAATTGCACTTGCACGGACACAAAGGATACACTTAAATGAAGACCCTTAATAAAATTATTTTTACATAGTGGCCAAAATACTTTCTACTTGTTGATACAGGCATTCTGAGATGCGCATGCCTAAGAAACCTCTCGTGTACCCATCTTGTTGAGACAAGAAATTTATTAGGATCTATGGATCTTGGTAAATTCAAAGCTTGGTAGGCCCAATAAGTGTGTGTCATAGAGGGGAGCAGTGCTACCAAGATTCTAACTGTTCGACTTCAATGGGTATTTTATTGTAAGAGGATTCAAACCAGTATTGTCCATTTCTCGCCACCTAGGAATAAGGCTTGATTGTTTTACTTGGTTCTAAAATATCTTCATGATGTGTCTTGCATGAGTGAAACATAAAAAATAGATGCCAAAATGATCAAAATGAATAACAAAATGATTAAAATGCTTCAAAATCTGCACTTTTAGGTGTTAAACTATCAACTCTTGTACACATTTCTTTACTATTCCATTCGAGTTAGGATATTCATCACCAGTTACTCATATCAAAGGTACCTAGTACTTGTATTAGATAGACTAGGTACTCATACATGACTGGGTCATTCTGCTATTTGACACTAATTCTTGTATCAAACCTCTATGTTAGTCGTATTGTGAACTGTATATTCTCGTACGTGACCACTGCACTTAGTGTCAAAAATCTAAAAATCAGTCATATTATTGTCCAAATTGGAATTCTATCGTGATGGTTCTGTCTGAATTTTCACAAAATCTGTGTTCTCACAACATCACTACTAGTTTTTTGTTGACTAAAATTTGTTGACAATCTAAATTTCTTTTTGTTTCAAAATCTAACTTTTCTATGCTAGTCCAAGTGACTTGTTATTTTAATCATCTTTGTTTGCATGGTCCTTATCCTGAGTTGTGAGAGCAGGTTTGTTAACCTTAACTCAAGATTGGAGTCTTTGCTTCTTCTTTTCAATTGGAAATTATCTCTTTGTCTTCTTAGGCCTTGGACTTAGTCAGCACTTTAGACATCACCACAATGCTAGTTAGAAAAATTAGCTGGTTAATGTCGGTATAGACTAGGAGTTCTTTTAGAACACTTTACAAAGAAGGAAATTGTCCTCCACTTACAGAAAACCCTCTTTTTGAGGAACAACTAAACACTACACATGAGTCAGTTTTCCTCGGTAACAGACTACTAGATTCAACCATGTCTAGGGAAAACAATAATGATGCTAAAATGCTACAAGGGTTTGAAGATCCTAACAAATTTGAGGAGGAAGTTAACAAATGTTTATAAGATCAAGCATTCCTCAAAGTAATGAAGGTCACCATGAATAGAGACAAAGAGAAATACTTTTTAGAATTAGCTCAACAAGGAGCCCAACTTCCCTCTCATTATAGAGTGGAAGATATCATTGCTAAAGAGGAGGAAAATCCTATGACACTATTAACCAAATAGATTCAAGCCTTGAAAATAGAAAAGAAAGCAATGAAATAGGAAAAGGATAAACTATTGACCAAATTATCTATGGACACCATTTTTCCATTTTCTTTCGATAAATATCTGCACTTACCTCCATTTCCACGTGGAGTAGAAGTCCCAAAATTTGAAAAGTATAACAATCATTCTGACCCACAATACCACATTCAGTAATTTTGTGCCCTATGTACAGAGTTTATGCACAAGAAGACATATCTCATGCGTCTCTTTTCCTAAAGCTTAGGTGGTCAAGCTATGGAGTGATTTTCAAACTTACCCACTAGGATCAAAAATTTTTACGAACTAATGAATCTTTTTTTACAATAGTATTCATTAACATACATCATCCCATGTTTATGATTGAATTATGTGACATTCAACAACAGACAGGAGAATCATTCTTGACTTTTCTTTAATGATGGAGAAGAGTATTTTATAGATATCCACGACTCATTCCTGAGTCCAAAAAGATGGATATATTTACCAACGCATTACTCGATGAGTATAATTATCCACTTCAGATGCAAGATATTTCTAATTTTGATCAACTTGTGAAGAGTCCACCAAAGATTGAAATTGTGCTTGTCAAGAAAGGTGAATTTTCCCTTTTAGAAGAAACAAAATTTAATTCCAGTTTTAAATATAAGACCAAATATTGGAATAAGAAAAAGCATGTAGTGAATGATGGGGTAGTCAATAATATTTTCCCCCAACCCAAACTAGTGGTATTCAACTTGACAAGTGGCTCCAAGGCCCTAAATGCTTGTGAAAACACCACAAAGGTACCCTCCAAAGGGGTTAGTAACCTCATGAAAAAAAAACCTTGGGTAAAACGTAAGAGGGAATTTGATCCTTTGGGTGAATCTTATCAATCGACCCTTAAGAATCTACTACAAAACAAATCGATCACATTTTTAGATATCTCCAAGCCATATGAACTAGAGGTGAAACCAAAATAGTGGAGAGACAATTATTACTGAGCATATCACAAAATAAGGGACATACAATGGAGAACTGCATGAGGTTAAAAAATAAGATCCAGGACCTCATTGATAGTGAAACAATCATAGTTGACAATCATGCAATGAACACTGATCATAAGGCATTTAAGAATCCCTTGTGTAAATATGAGAAATAAAAATCTTATAAGAAGGGTGCTAGGATTAATCACATGTACAACACATCGAATGATATGGTCATCCACATGATTGAACTAGTCTCTCCTTAGTACTATAATGTTATCATTATTAGAAATGATAAGAAAGAGTCTAAAAAAAAAACATCATGACTTGAGTGCAAGAAAAGGTCACCTTGGGCAAAGGAGGATCTTCAAACTCCTCCTCATCTCAAAATCAACTAACAACATCCAAATAGTGGGTGCCCACCAAAAAACAATCGACTATGAATACCTCTAAGGTGTCACAATCTAAACAACTAGCTTTGTCCCATGATGTGAACTATAGGATCTGTTAGCACAGTGTTGAATTTTTTTTGAATCCCTTGGTCTTTTCTTTTTCCCGGGCTTTCCTGTTTTCAAATTTTTGTGTTTTTCCGCTCAAAATAAGTCAATCTCTTTTTGAAATCATGTCTTATCCTTAGTCACTTTTTCGCATCGGTCTTCTTGCAATGTTTTTAAGTTGTGCGAGAAGGCGACGAGTTGTCAGTGAAGAGAATCGCGTAATCGTGAGCTATTTGTGTCAAGTTTTGGTATGACTGCGAGTGGGAAACGAGCCATTTTAAAAAGGTGTATCACGCAATCACGATGAGCCCATTTCAAGTTATCATTTGTCTATGAGTGAGCGGGTCTTATGTTTGTAAAGGTTAATCGCACAGTCGCGATGCCTTATTAAAGTTAACTCAAAGGTCAGCGAGTCAGCGATGAGTTAAAGTTATGTCTATCGCGCAGTCGCTGAAAGATTTTGCTGTCTACTTCATGCTTTGCGACCGAGCGAGTATTATTTAAAACTTAAGAAGTCGCACAGTCGCATCAGGCTTTTATATCAATGTTTCAAGTTGTGCGAGTGCGCGATGAGGTCCTATCTTATAGATGTCGCTTACTCGCATAGGTTTTAACTCATGTGTATTTTGCAGAGTGAGTGCGCGATGAAGGTATAAAGCACTGATATGAAACTGCATCGCACAGTCACAGAAGCATTTTCAAGATTCATGATAGTCTGCGACAGAGCGACAAAGAAATCATTCAACACCTCGCTCACTCGCTGATGCTTTGAGGCGATTGGAAAAGAGCCCGCGAGCGTGCGACGAGCCAAAAGAGAAGGTCATCGCTCAGTCGCCAAGTAGAAGAGAAGAAAGAAAAATAGCTCGCGAGTGGGCGACGAAGGTGAAAAATGAAGCAGTCGCGCACTCAAAGTCTATAATGAAGTAAAGTTTCAGGGCTCGCGAGTTTGCGACTGAGCAAAGAACAATGCGTCGGTCACTCGCGCATTAGATGAAAGCAGAAATAAAAGGAGTGCGAGTGAGCGATTGGACAGAGTATGAGTTAAAGAAGATGAATATCGCTCAGTCGCCCAGTCAATGAAGGAAAAGGGAAATCAGCTCATGGGTATGCGATGAGCAAGAGGGAAAAAAGCATCACTCAGTCGCCCAAATCAAAAAGCTGCATTTTAAAAGCTTGCAAGTGTGCGATTAAGGACTAAGTTTAAAGATGAGAAGCGTGGTTGTTCAGTCGCCCAAATTTAGGTGACATTAGAGATGAATTCGCGAGAGTGCAATGAGTAACAAAAGAAAGCATCGCTCACTCGCATGAAAAGAAAAGCCAAAGCATGATAGACAGCGAGTACGCGATAGACTTAAGATTAAGTCAAGAGCTAGGTCATCGCTCACTCACGGAAGATGAAAAGTTGAGCAAGGATGGACAGTGAGTATGCGAATAGTTAGGTAACAGGGATATGTCACTCACTCGCAAGGGTACTTCCAAAAGTGAAAAAAGTGCAATGTGCTGGCAAATTTCAGGCTGATGAGTGCCAGATGGAAAAAAGCGTACACTCTCTCTTCCAGATAGGATCAAACAGTGCAAGTTGATCGCAGCATTAATGACAGAATGAAATCTCTGTGACAGTTTGAGTGCACAAATTCAGCTTTCAAGTTGACAAGACACAGTCCTTAATGGCTATAAGTGTAAATTATTGAGTTGGATTCTATACAACTCTCATTTCTGCATTCTAAGTTTTCTGCGAAGAGTAAGGAGCTTATTTGTTTGGAGCTTTGTGTCTGAGACAGTAAGATTCAAAAGAGAAGCAGGATGAGTCAAGCAATCATTCCTACCACCTCACAAGGGTCTGGAAAGAAGAAGGAAGTCACACCAAAGAAGTACATAGAAGAATTTGTAGAATTTATGCCTGGGGCTCTAAACACAAACAACACAGATTGGGAGGAATGGACAGACAAATGGTCTCAATGCAGAAATCCGGTAACCCTAGACTACTCTGGTATTTCTTTATTTCATTATTTCTGGAACAATAGGGTTAAACCAGTCCCAATTTGCAATCCATGGGATTTGAGTATGGCCAAGTTGATTGTGCCTAATGTATATGTAGATATTGGTCTCATTAGGG
>MU223542.1:1513984-1525248 GCA_018584345.1 Thuja plicata | reverse complement strand
CCTGTCAAAGAGGTACGAAACAACTTTTGGCCAAATGATGGCATTGGCAAAGAAACATGAGGAAGTGGTGGTCAAGAACCATACACTTGAAGAGGAGATTGCCAAACTGAAGGGAGAATTGGAAGAATGTAAAATGGAAAAGACTCCAATTATTGAAGAGGCAGTCAATGTTGTCACAGATGTTGCGGAAGGTACTAAGGAAGACTCTGCTTTGGTAGAGACACAGTCAAAGGGAATTTCACAGGAACAGGGCATGAATGTTGTATCTGTCATGTTGCTCATATTGCAGCATAGGATTGAGGTTTTGAAGAATAAGATTGGTGTAGTTCATACACTGTATGGGTCCCTGCAAGAGGCCTCAAAGATAGCTGTAGAAGCTATGGTTTTCTTGGAGCCTGCCTTCAAGATTTGGTCATCAAAGGAAAGAGTGCTAGATAAGCTCAAAATAGCTATGCTATACAGTGATGATTTCCCTAACAAAGTGTCAGATACCATTGATATGGTTAATTAGTTGAATGATACTTTTGCCTTCTATAATGGCAAATCTGATTTGATGAACGGTAAGCTGCAATTGTTTGGTGATCAATGTCCAGCGTTGATCCCAAAGATTTATAATGAAAAAGGGGAATTGAAGGCACAATCAGATTTCCGGTTTTGATGCTATATTGGAAAGCCTAGAGATAAAGCAACATTTGGAAAAGGACACAAATGCAGAGTATTGCAATGAACTGATCGATGGCTTCTGTAAAGTTGAAAGAGACATGGTTAAATTTGTGTCTGAAGCCAGAACTGCCATGGATGCCAGGTGGGTGGAAGCTATTGCCATGCTAGAAGAAGAGAAGACCTTTAATTGGCCCACCGTCAAAGAATTAAACAGATGGGAGGAAAAGCTTAAAGGATAAATCAAATATAGTTGAGCCACAAAAGACAAATTTTGTTCAGGCTCTGTAGATAGTTTCCACCCGTGTTCAGTTGCTAAACTTTGTTTTTAACTCATTGCAAAGTTGTTGTAAGTTTTTGTAATATTTCCCAGTATGTCGGTAGCTTGTTGCATCCTTATGCTATGAAAGGATTCCAAGACTACTGGGAAGGGGATGGTCATTTTTAGGTCTGAAAAAAATACTGAGTCAATTGTAAATTTTGGTCTGGAGAACCAATATATTTGGTCTTTTGAGAGAAATCTCTGTGAATGTACTAATTGATGATGACTTTGTAATAAAATCCAACTCACAGTTTCTGAAGCATTTAATGGATTATCTGTCTTCATTTTAGCCTTCTGAGTTTTGTTTAAATTGAATATTCTAGGAATATCTTCAGTTTGTATATCTGTCAAGCATATTATGAAATACTTCTAGGGTTCTTTCAAGGAGAGAATATACTTTAGGGATGTTTCAGCAAAGTTCAGGATAGTAAATGAATTTGATGGATTAATTTGTTTAAATGTACTGAGATAGATATATAAGGTATATCTATGTTTGTGTCAAATCTTGTAATTGCCTCAAGTTGTTGTCCTCAATCATGATGTTTCAAAACCATTTATATATGACTCCATGCCCTAGGATTGAGCACTGGTCTATTTTTGTTCAATGAAATGACTATCATCATTTAAATCAAAATCTTTACTTTCAGTTCGGTTTGTTTTAGTAAAAGTTACAGTGATCATTCCCTGTAATTCCACCAATAGAAAACTAGAATAATTTAGTGATTTCATTATTCTAAGTTGTCAAGGGTATTCCCGCCCGAGTTTGTGGAGCTCAAAGTGAAGGAGGTTTCAAAACCTTGTTTCTGTTATTCTACTCTATGCTAGGTCAGTGTTAGGGATAGATAGAGTGAACCCTCTGAGGGGTATTTTTGTATCGGCAAGAAAAGGGAACAACAGGATCATTGAGAAATTGCAAAGAAAGAACACACCAATTTTGATCTTTTAATTGCTCAAAATATCATTGGCTCACCAAGAGATCTTAGATAAAGCTTTGTTAACCTCTGATGTCTCTAAAGACTTGGATTTGGACCAGTTTCAATCTATGGTTGGTCATTTGACTTCACCACATTACCTAACCTTTTTAGAGGAAGATGATAACTCCTTGAGTCATCCACATAATATTCCATTGCATATTGAAGTCATGGTTCATAAAAATTGTGTCAAACAAGTCTTGATAGATGGAGGCATAGCGTTGAACATATGCACATACAAACTGATTGAGAAATTGGGATTTTCACAATATGTCATTGATACAAAGAAGAAGATTACCATAAAGGCATATAATGAACAAGAGAGATCTTTCAAAGGTCTCATAACTCTTCTCATCAGAGTGGGTCTCGTGGAGAGGGATATCACTTTCTAGGTATTAGATCTTCCACTGGCTTACAACAGCTTTTTGGCAAGACCCTGGATTCATGAAATGCAAGCTGTCACATCAACCTACCATCAGTGTATGAATTTTCCATTCAATGGTGTCAAAGTCAAAATTCCTGTAGACACTAGTTAAGCATATAATGCACTCCATTAGGTAGTAGAAACTCTCATACCCTATAACAGAGAAGCTTCAACTTCAGAGTCAACTATTGACTTACTGAAAGAAATGGAAAATATGTTGAAGATAAAGGACACTGGTATGGGTGGATGTATAGTGGAACCCTTACTATCAATCACATCTCTTCCCACATCACCTAGGTCTTATAGGAGACCTTCAAAAGAGATGAAAACAATAACATCCTGAGCAATCTATGATGGTGAATTTGTTAAAGCAAACATACCATTGGAGGATGAAAAAGAAGAACAAGCCATTCTGGATTGGCTATATAAGGATCTTGAAAATAATGAGATAAAACAATGTGAAATTATATCCCCAGAAACATATGGAGTGGGGTGTGAATTGGATAAAAAAATGGGTTATTTGGGAAAGGGACCTATTGGATGTAATCAAAATGGACTCTAGAAACCCATCTCTACTGAATTTAGATGACCTAGGGACACAACTAGTCTAGGGTTCTAATCAAGGAAAGAACAAAGAGCAAAAAATCACATAGATTAGGGAAAGAGGCATCAAGTTCATCTAGATGAAGAGGAAAAAAACACAATAGAATAAAGAATTGACACACCCACTCACAAGTGGGATGATTCTTATGATTCCTATGAGGAAGATGTGTATCCTTGTCCTATTCCTCCCAAAATCCTGGTTCTTCTCTTTAAAGAAGAAGCACCACAGGTCGGCGCCACTGAAGAGTGTGTTCTAGAGGAATCACCAATGGATTCTAATCAGTCAGAGACTACTACATTTGAACAAGATCTAGATACAAAAGAATGGAATCTAACCATAGAATATTTATTAGATAGAGCTCATCCAAACTAGGGGCAATGAGTGGACTTCCCTCATGTTCTAAATATGGTAGATTATGCTTAAATAGACTCTCATAAGTATGAGTCTGATATTTTATCATAAGGGAATCAAGACAAGGAGGTGGATACTATAAAATAGTACGTAACTCCATTTAAGGTAGGTGAAGTTTTAGGGTATAGGTCTGACGAGTTAGATCCTCTAATATTAGACATGGAATTTGATGATGTCGTTAGGGCTCTTACTGATTTAAACGCATCTATACAGTGTAGTAATTTAGGTCTCTATGTAATGGACCAGGTTTATAAGTAACTTACCATGAATACCCTTGAACCTACCAATTCATTACCCTCCTACATCATGAACTCATTGAATGGTGTTTGCAAACACAACCCATAAACATCCCCACATTTCCCAATGAGTATACGCTATCATGCTACTTGAACGTTGTTGAACTTGTGACTTCTTCCACCAGTGAACATAGTGTGAATATGACTAAAATGGATATCAAGTACCTAAGTCATAAAATTAAAATGAAAAAGAAAAGATTTTTGAAGGCGAAAATCACATTATGGCAGTTTCAGAACATAAAATAATCAAAATAAAAGACACATCTAATGGCGATGTTTGTGATTTTTCTTGCAGAATTAAAACTAATCAATAAATTACCAACTCTATAACCCCCAACTCTTGATTCTAAAAAGACAATGTATAATTGATGAGGATTAATCCTCCTTCTTTGAGTTCCATAGACTCAGGCAGATGTACCTTAAATAGATTACTACTTCTCAGTAACTATAATAGTGGATCAGGGGTCACACTGATTTACCTATTGCCTTTTACTGCATCAACTAATATAAAAAGATTATTATGATCAGTTTAACAAAGAGCTTAATAAGCCAGACCATGAACATGACAATAACAAATATCAGTGAAATAGGGATTCTCATCCTTCTTAGAATTATTGACTCAGAAAGGATAACCTAAATGATTCTCTCTCCAAGGAATCAACAAGTTGAATTGTATTATCTAATACAACTACTTAAGCATATATATTCTTTATAATAGAAAAGTAAATGATTGTTTGTTTTGATGTTGATGATGAATAACTGCTTATGAAACCCTAGAATAGTGCCTAATCTTGGGCAAAGAGTCAAATGAGATATAAATTCACAGCAAACTAATTAATGGAAATACACATGTAGTTTAGATAGAGTGCCTTATAAACTACCTTTTCATTCCCATACCCCTGTATCAAATCCTCACATTAATGTTTAACCTTCTGGAATAACTCATAAGAATTACTCCCTCCTTGAAAGAAACTTATAAGCAATTGCACAGTTACCTTATAAATGGTATGTTTAAGATGCCTTACAAATTAAACATACAAGAGCATAAACATAAATATAAGAAGACAACAAAGATATAGAATAAGAAACTCCACTGTATTTTATTAATATGTTGCTGCTTCAATATATTCAAAAGACTAAAAAATGAGAAGTCTTCCTCACAGTTGTACATTTCACCATGCTTACATTATGTTACAACTTGCTATTTATGGAGTACTAGCCATCTTGGAATCCTTAAAGATTAAGGATGCAACAAGCTTAAGATGGCTATACTTAACCCTAAAGGTACTAAAAGACAAAATTAGAATTAGACCTTCAAGAGGTGGAAAGACAAAATAAGTAGAAGATCAGATCTGATTTTCAAATCTTGGATAACTGGCACCTTTTTCTGTAGATATTCTAGATAACCTCTTGTATTTATTGTGAGACCTAGTGACTGCCAATATAGGCTAACTTACATTGGTCTTATTGATGACTATCCTCCCTGTGCTCATAGATCAGGTGTCAGGTGCCTTTTCACTCCTTGTCTAATACATCTAGGTCAATGGATGCAAGATTTTTCTTCTTGGGATTTGTGCTGACATCCCATTCTATAACCTCTCCCTCTGAAGGCCAATTAAGGCTCTAAATATTCTGTAATTGTTCTTTTTTCATGTCCCATTTGGCATCTGTGATGAGCTTGACATCTATTACAAACTTAATGAAGCTCATTTTTTCTTTAAAAGCCTCATCTAAGGTTTTATTAAACCTATCCTTATCCAATATAACATTATCTGTTATAAATGCCTCTTTAATAGGCAGTAAATTATCAAATTCACCCATCCAATTTGATATTGCTTTAATCTTATTATTATCTCCCTTTATTGGAGGAATAAATCTATTATAGTTTGGCCCAAACATGCTGATCCTGGCTTGTATATGATTTGAATTTCCTTTGAAGAAAGACAAAGTGGCTCCAATCTTCTCAATTTATTCTCCTACCTAAATGAAAACCTTAGGGAGATCTACCTATGTGACTGTAAGGCTCCTAGCCTTTCAAAAAGTGATGCCCTACTTGACCAAGTTCTAAAATAAGGACTTAAAATTGCAATATGGTTATTGTCCTATGTTTCTAGGTTAGGTAGCTTGCTGAAATAATTATGCACCAAATCAACTTTTCCCTTTAGGATATCAATCATATGCTGCAGGATCTTCCACAGGGCTCCCAAAGCCACTTTGTTCTGATCCTTATCTACTTTCTCTATTCCTACTAAAAAATCTCTTGTAGTCTCAGTCTGAGCATCTACAACCTATTTAGATGGAGAAAGGATAGCCTTGGGGGCCTCTTCTATCTACTTATTTAATTCCTCCACCTTTCCTTCTAATTCCTTGACCCTGATCAAGAATAATTCCCTATCCATCACCACAACACTTGATTCATCTAAAAGCTTATGATACCTTTTGACATCTGCTCTGCTTTACCCTCATTGAGGTGTGAAAAATGGGTGAGAGACTGATATATCTCCAAGTCACTAGTATTGTGGATAGACCAAATTATCTTATCCCCATCTTTCTTTTCTTGCACATTGATCAGGGAAGGCTTTTGTGTCTTAGGTGCAAGGGACCAGATTTCCAATGTTTGGGACCATGGATCATATCCACATCCCTTGATCATGTCTCCAATCTCTATCTCAGAATACAAGTTTGCATTAGGATTCCTTCTGATCTAATCAATTATGAAGGAAGAGACTAGATCCCATCCTTCCACAAGTAGCATACCGCTAGACTTAACCAATTTCCTGGCTTCCTCTGGTGTCATGGTTTAATTTTTAGGGTCATATGCTTGCAAAGCCTACAAAGCTTTGCTTGGCACTGAATCACCCTTTGTTAATTGTAATTGTGATCCTATTTGCTGCTGCTTTACCCAAATCAAGAAATCCTTGAACTCTTTAGTTTTGATGAAATTATCATCACTCAAGAACTATTTTTGATGCAACTCCCTTTCATCTTGGCATAGTAGGAGGGACATTTGAACTTCCTTTTGTACATCCCCTCTTACTTTCTTTCCTTCTCTAATGGATTTTCTCATATAGTATTCATAGGCTCTATTACCAGTGATTAGGGCACTCAACTTATCCTTTTTCTTCGACTATTCCTTGGCATGGGAAGGCTCCCCTAATTCCACTTTATGTTTCCTTTTAGGAGGTTCATCAGTTTCCTCAATGTCAGGCACCTTTGTAAGGTCTACCTCTATACTTTTTTTTGTTGAGGGTGGATGATCCATGGGAGGAGGAATATGAACTCAATATCCTCCTTCACTATCTTCATCATACTCTGAAGAAGAGTGCTTCTCTAGGCCTCTTTCTTTCTCTTCAATCAACTCCTCAAGTTGATAGTGCAAGGTATTGTAAGAATCAATCATTTTTGTAAGCCTATGTATATAGGGTACATCTAGAAAGAAACCCCCAAAGGGAATTTCCTTCTTCTTTATTTTTTTCTCCAGGCTTATCAGACCTTGGTATTGATCAACCCTTCTTGCCACTTCTTCATCCTCTAGGATGTTTCTTATTAAATCCTCCTTTATACACTCCACATGCTCTTTGATAGCGGTTATGCTTGGAGTCAAAAGTTTCTTGGAACTTTTAATAAAAAACTTTAGTTCTATATACCTATATATGGATACACTCATTCTGTTTTGACCCAACCATTTATTTACTGAATCCATGGCTCTTTTACCAATTATGATATTAAAAATCTTGAATTGTCAGGGTGTAAATGTACCTTTCCTGTGGGGAGATAGGTGCTCCTTATCAGTCCACATTAATTTCCAGATGAACTCTATTGTAGCTATCCTGGGAGGCACATATTGTGGGAGTATATGAGGTGGATGGGAACATCCATAAACCCTCATTAGAGTAAATGTCTTCTCAAAGTAAAAATCTCCACAGTTATGGTCTCCTGGCCATTTATCCACAAATTGACAAGGTCTAAGGAGTTGCAGTACCTTGGTGTGAAATCTTGTCATATTTGAACCTAGAATTTCTAAAATAGGATATGCAATCCAATTCTGAAAAGCACAAAACTCATTTTCATTGGAGGTGTAGTTCCAAACCCTAAGCCATAGTTGTATAGGGTTTGGTTGGCCATGAAAAAAATACCCTAGGCCTCAAATTTTGAGTGTCCATACTATTAACATTGAAGTATAAGATTAAATGCATTAAAAGAGAATAATGCATAAATATAGGGTTGGGATTTGTACATATATCAATAAGCCCTTGATGCATCTTGTCTATGACATACTAAATGTAGTCATAATCAGTGTTGACATGTGAATATCGTAGATCCAAGATGATCATCAAAAGGTCTACAGACACTCTCTCAGGGGCCCCATCTACTCCAATAACCTTACATAGTCCATAAGAAATGTAATTCATGTAGAAGCTTAAATCCTTGTAAAAATAAGGTGTGGTACCTAGTATGGAAACAATATAATTCCTATTTGACTTAGGTACATGGACCTGGATTAGCTTGGCAACAATGGTAGCTTCCCTAGTATATCTACTCTGCAACCTTGTCAGATCAATATCCCTAGTATAAGGATGGTATATATTGAAATATTTCATGAAAGAGCCCCTATCTAAAGTGACCATAGATGTTCTATCACTCTTCTTAATAGTTTTGGAGAGGGAATCATACTTTTTTTCTAGGTCAACTAACAAGTCTGTATCTATGAAAATATCAGGGACTATCAAATTTTCTAAGCATGATGTCCATGGGTTTGAAATAGGAATTGAGTTATCCTTATTACTGTGTGTGTGTATTTGGGTACCTGGTAAGAGAGACACAACACATCAATAAGTCATTGCATTAGTTCAAAACGGTTAGACAAGCATGTAAAACCACCTAATATCGACCTAATGCCTTCTAACTAAGAGGAGTATGATTAGTAACATATTAGCCCTCAGAATATGATACAATCAGTGATGAATACAACCTAGCATGAAGGATTTTTAGTTTAAAACAAGCTAAAAAGATGATAAACAAGCATTCTAGCTCTAAGCATGAAAGTAATAATAATGAAAAAGCATGAAATATGAAGTGAAATGTTAGTCTAGGATTAATCTAACATCATAATAATGCATTTACAATCTAAGGTGAAGGCTCATTTACTCTAAAAAATGGCTTCTATTTATAGAAGAATGAGAGAGAGAGAGAGGGGGGACAAGGTGAATTAATGAGTGAAGGGGCTCATTAATGGAGGTGTAAGAATCGTTAATGCCCAAGGCATTAATAAGGCATGGAGGAGACATAGGTTTGAGGCATCTTCATTAATAAGGCATTAATGAAAGCCTTAAAGAAGCAAGGGAGAGTGTAAGAGAGTGGCTTGAGAAAGTGGACCTTAAGAAAGTCAAGCTTGAGAAAGTGGACTTTTTCAAGTGGGTTGAGTTGCTAAGCTTTCCTTAATGGAATGTGACAACATTAGGAGGTGGGTTAAGGCTAGGATTAGGATTAGGATTAGATTAGCAAGGGTGAATGGGTTGAGAAGGGTTAGAACCTAGGGTAGAAGTGGTTGAGATAGGTTAGGTTCGGGTTTAGGGGAATATTAATAAATGAATTAAACTTATTTAATTCATTTAATAATATAGGAATTAATTATTTAAACAATTTAATTGCTTTTTAATAATTAGGGGACTATAGCCATTTTAATTAAATTAAATATGCTAGGGGAATGGGTTATTTGCAAGTGAATAATTGATTTAAGAATTTATTTAATTCCTTTATAATTAAATACTATAGCCATGTTTGATTTTGGTTTGATTTAATTGGTCTGAATTGATTTAAATCATATGGCTATAATAGTTAATATAATTTGGTACATTAAATTAATTAGAAGAATTATGCCAAGCAGTAACAGGGTCGTTTGGACATAATCGAGGGTATGAACACACTTAGGGAAAATAGGGTCCATAGTTGGAACAGACCAAATTTAGGTGGTTACATTTGCCCCTCTTTGAATTGATGTGCGAGCAGCGCATTGATTCAAAGAAAGTTTTTGATTTTGACTTCAGAAAGATTGAGAATCCCATTCTTGGTTGTCGAATGAAATGTTGATGAGATCAGTCTCGCACTTGATCGAACCAAATTGATAGAATTGATTTTGAACTTGGTTGTCATCCAAAGATCAATAAAAAATTTTAAAAATACCAATTCTAAACTTTGTTGTAGTCCAAAGATTGATAATACTGGCCAAATCAATCACAAGCTAGGGATTGACAAATATACAGACATCGAGCAGCAGCAAACCACTCTTCACTGACCAATTTGTTTCGATGATTTCTACTCATAAAGTTGGCGACATTGAAGCATAGGTGAATTACATTGAAAGCAATAATACAGTGCAGATTGAAGACTTCTAGATTTGCATTTTATGTGCAGATCGCACATGTCATAATTGGCGATTTATGTGCAGATCCAAAACAATAATCATAGTGATTTTTGGATCAAGTATTTGGCGCACATAGAGGGCTATTTGATAGTCTTCATCAAATGCATATTGAAGGAAAATTCAAGGGTTTGAATTTTCCCTAACTTTGGGGCTGGAAATTGGACCTGTATTGCGGCACTTCAACTTCAGATTTATGAAGCATCAACACAAAGAAAAACTGGAGTAAATCTGGGGATATCATCATTAAAATTCAGAATTTTCTGCAGTTGAATCACAAGTGTTTGAGAATCTGTGAATGTTTCATATGGTCATATTATGCTCTGATCATATGCGATATGCAAACTTTTCATTTGAAAAGGAAGTCTGCCTTCCTTCGACGACAAATCAACCTAGGTTTCATGCACTCACACTCTGAGAAGGATGTTTCTGGTTGTAACATGACAGTTCTTAGGACCGAGATGCCCAAATTGAATTAAGAAGCTCCAAAGAAGAAAGAGGCTTCCACTAGTTACTGTTTTAACTATTGGCTATATGGACATAAGAAGAAAGATTGCTGAAAGCCAATACAGGATCACCCTTCGTATGATCATTTGAAATAATTCACAGAAAAACAAAAAAGACTAGCAGATCAAAACATAGACTGGGAAATGTATGCTTTATTTTCTCAACTCCCTGCTGAGGAAATTGCTGCGAAAAAGCGTTCCATCGAAAACCCTATTGATAAAAAAGGATCACAGAATGAAAGTTTGAAGGACAAAGCAAGGGTAAATAATAAAAGCCCTATTAAGGACTGGGCTACAGAAAAGATCTCCAATGGAAATACTAAGGAGCTGTCTCTAGTTGAGAAGCTCAAAAAGGGAACACAAAGCAATAATGTGCAGGACAAGTATAGGGTTGAAAAACCCAGTTTTGTGCTAGGAGAAAACAAGAATAGCCCTAAGTTTTTTAAAGATACCAAAACAAAGATCTTCAAAGTCAATTCCTTGGATAGTCAGATGAATTTTTTTGCAAAAACAAAATATGCAAAAGTGGGCACAAGCAGCGGGGATGCTAAGGTGGGAAGACCTGAATGCAAATCATTATGCGGTACCGAGGAACCCCTATCTGCCAAGGGGGGAGGCAGACTCTTACCTACCCAAGCACCTTCCGTCT
>MU223542.1:1484766-1506288 GCA_018584345.1 Thuja plicata | reverse complement strand
CTCAAAATTCCTTATGTTGTTATTTTGTTTATAAATGTACCATGCAATCCCTAAATGCAGCTATATGCAGACTCTTAGGACCTTGTCACTGATTAGCAAATATTGCAACATTTTTATCATCATTGGGCGGTTTTAGAACATATACCATCTGATAGTAAAACCATCACTAATACCCACTGATATTATGAAAGTATGAATACTATGTTTTATTGAAATGTCATAAATAGACTTAGGCATCAAGGCATAGAAGCTAGGATAAAAATAGTCACCTTCCTTTTAATATACCAGATTCTGAGTAAGGCAAGATATTGGACCCACAATCACCTTGAAAATTCATATCCTTGGGTACATTATGATTCATATACCTTAGTGAGAATTTGGATTAGAAAAAAAACAAGGAAATTGTGTCAAACTCACCGTAGTTTACACATAACAAAGATCGAGATATATGCAGCTATCCACCCATAGTGGTAGCTCTTACCATAAACATCCTAGTTAGGTGAAATTTATAGGATCATTTGGAACAATCACCATACACAAAAAATCAAGAAAACATTATGCCTCCTATCCTTGCGACTCTTTGTCTTTGCGCAGACGTCATTGAGCAACTAAGAAGACATAATAAATTATCAATTGAGAATCAATCAAATAAAATTTATAATTACTTAGATGCCCCTAGTTGAAAACATCATCAAGACATAAAAGAATCATAATCAAACCATTTATCAAAATGTGTGTTTAAGTAGTACTTGTTCATTCATCTGTCAAACACAGTAAAGATTCATCAATAAAAAATTTAGAATATAAGCAATATGGTGCTCCATGTCTGTGCATTGATAGGATAATCCATTCATGTTTGTGATCCAATATGGCTTTGTAGGACCTCCGTTAATGTAAATTTTGTGTCCCATGTTTTTGAAAAGACACCTTTGGTTTGAAAAAGTGACATTGTTTTGAATGTATCAAGAAACATTGCGTTCATGAGGCAAACCATCCTAGAGAAACCTAGCAACCGCAACTGACTATGCTAGCAAAGATGCCCCCAGTGTAGAATGACTTATTCCTAAGACGTAAAGATAGAAAAATCCCAAGCAAGGATAAGATAATCATGTAGGAAAATGAAGTCAGCGTATGAGCACAGGCAAATTTAGGAAGGCCTAGTATCAGTAGTGCATTGATAGATGGAGTGCAGAACACAAGTGATGCCTGATTGCCAGGTTTTCACTACTTGGCAAGATTCTTTTTCTTTCTTTTTGCTACCAAGATGCCTATTTTACCAGGTTCTCATCAAGGCACTTTTTTTCTTTTTCAATTTTTTTGCAATTTTTTCTTTTTTTAAATATTTTTTTTGTAGTATCAAGGTGCCTGTTTACCAGGTTTTCACCAAGGATACCCTTTTTGGTAGGATCTTTTCCACTATTTTTGGATTTCTTCAGGATCAATTTTCTGAATGTTTTTGGTATTTTGCAAGATTTTTGCTGTACAGGCTCTGCTAGCCAAAAATTAAGCATATAATTGCTTCAAATGTAGAGTGTTGATAGGATCTGGAAGAACGTCTCCCTCAGGTGTAGCTAATTGATAAGCTCTAGTCCCAAAAGTAGTAGTGATAACATAAGGTCCTAGCCAGTTAGGTTCAAACTTTCCTTTCTGCTCTTTGTTAGGCTGGTTCTTAGGATTCTCCTTGAGGATGAGATCTCCTACTTCAAATATGTGTGGTTTGACCTTTTTGATGTAACCTTTGGACATACGTGCTTGATACACTTTGAGGTGATCGAACACTTGTTGCCTGCGCTCATCTAGTAGGTCCAGGGAATTTATCCTATCTATGCGGTATTGTTCATTAGTAACCAGTCCTTGTAGATTTATACGCAAAGATGGGATTTCAACCTCAATAGGTAGTACTGCCCCAATGCCATAAACTAGAGAAAATGGTGTGGCTCCATTAGGTGTTTGGATGCTTGTTCTGTAGGCCCATAGTGCCGTATTCAGTTGTAAGTGCCAGTCTCTGCCAGAATTACTTACAGTTCTGTGTAGAATCTTAAGAATATTTTTGTTTGATGCCTCAGCCTGTCCGTTACCTTGAGGGTAATAGATTGAGGAGCAATGTTGAGTGATATGGAACTGTTCACAGAGCTCACCAATGTCTTGAATGTTAAATTGGCCCACATTGTCTATCACAATTGAAGAGGGTATCCCATATCTACAAATAATGTAGTTCAGAATGAACATAGCCACCTATTTTCCAGCGGCTTTAATTAGTGGCACGGCTTCAACCCACTTCGTGAAATACTCAATGGCCGTAATGATAAACTTGTGTCCATTTGAAGAGTTGGGATATATTTTTCCAACCAAGTCAAAGGCCCATTGCTGAAATGGCCAATGTGTTATGAAAGGTATAAGTTCTCTGGCAAGAGCATGGATAAGGTTTCGATGCATCTGGCATTTAAGACATGATTTTGAAAATTTAATAGTATCTTTCTCCATGGTAGGCCAATAATATCCTACTCTGAGAAGTTTCTTGGCTAATGAAAATTAGTTCAAGTGTGATCCACATACACCTTTGTGGACATCTTTTAATGCTAGATCAGACTCTTCAAGTTCTAAACACCGAAGATGTGTACCATCAAGACTGTGTTGATATAGGTTGTTAGTTATGAGGATGTAATGCGATGCTATCCTAATCAGGGATCTTTTCTCATTCCTAGATAGATTGGCGGGAATGGTTTGGTCAGAAAGGTATGTAATGATACTGGCATACCAAGATTGATCTGGGGTATTCAAGGCACATATTACCTGGTATTCAGGGTTAGAAAAGGTAGGATAGGATATTTCTTCCACCAAGAAGTCATAGCAGAATTGATGTTCCTCTAGCTATAACATGGATGCCAAGGTAGCCATAGCATCTGCAGCCTTGTTCTCTGATCTTGGTATCTGTTGGAAGGTTACCAAGACAAAGTACTTCTTTAAATCATCAACTAATTGCTTGTAGGGCATCAAATTTTCATCTTTTGTTTGATACTCCCCATTGACTTGATTGATAATTAGTTGGGAGTCACCATACACGTGTAACTCTATGATCTTCCATTATATGGCTGGCTTGAGGCCATTGACCAATGCTTCATATTCTAAGATATTGTTTGTGCATGGAAACATCAATTTGTAAGATTTGGGAATCTTGTATCCTTGTCAAGTTATGAAGAGAACCCCTGCTCCAGATCCTTGTTGAGTAAATGAACCATCAAAGTACATCTTCCATGGATGCTCAGTGAGATGCATGATTGTTTCATTAGGAAATTCAATTAGTAAAGGTTTATCATCTTGGAGTGGTGAATTAGCCAATTGATCTACAAGTACTTATCCTTTGATAGCTCTTCATTCGACATATTCAATGTCAAACTCACTTAGAATTAGGACCCATTTTTCCAAATGTCCTGTTAATACTGTTCTGCTCAAAAGATACTTTAGAGGATCAATCTTAGCAATGAGATTTACTTTATGAGAGAGCATGTAGTGTCTCAATTTCTGTGATGCAAAGACAACTGCTAAGCATGATTATTCAATAATGTTATAATTGAGCTCATAAGTGACTAGTGTTCTACTAATGTAGTAGATAGCTCATTCTTTCTTTGTTTCATCTTCTTACACCATTAATACTCCTAGGGATGTAGTTGTTGCTGAAATGTATAGGAGTAAGGGTTTTCCATGAATAGGCACCATAAGAATAGGTGGAGCAGCTAGGTACCCTTTCAATTCTCTAAAGTTTGCTTCACAGTGTTCATCCCATTTGAATGTAACCCCTTTATGAAGTAGCTTAGTAAAGGGTTGTACCTTATCTACAAGTTAGGACATGAATCTCCTGATAGAATAGAGTCTTGCTTGTAGCGTCCTCATTTGACTGATGTTACATGGAGGAGTCATCTCTAGAATAACTTTTACCTTTGCAGGATCTACCTTGATTCCCTTTGCGGATACTATGAATCCTAGGAGCTTGCCTGATTGAACCCCAAAGGCACATTTCTTCGGGTTGAGCCTGAGTTGGAACTGTTCCATTTGATCCAATATATTTCTTAGGTCAGTAATGTGAGTACCTCTCTCCTTAGATTTAGCCAATGTGTCATTGACATAGTCCTCCATGTTTTTCTGCATCATGTCATGGAATATTGTTGTCATAGCTCTTTGATATGTTGCACCGACATTCTTTAACCTAAATGGCATGACGTTCCAGAAAAATGAGCCCCAGGCACATGTGAATGTGGTTTTCTCTTGATCCTCAGGGATGATCTTTATTTGATTATATCCCGAGAATCCATCCATTAATGAATACATCTGGTAGCCTGCCATAAGGTCTATGATCATGTCAATGTTTGGTAGAGGGAAGTCATCTTTTGGACATGCTTTGTTGAGGTTTCTAAAGTCCGTACAGATTCTAATAGATTTATCAGATTTAGAAATGGGGACCACATTGGAGATCCACGCTGCATAGGCAATGACTCGAATAAATCTATCTTTCAACAACTTTTCTAATTCTTCTTTCACCAATAACGCAACATGAGGATGCATCTTTCTAAGTTTTTCTTTTATGGGCTTAATCCCAGGAGCTATAGATAAGTGGTGTATAATGAGATTAGGATCTAGCCCTAGCATATCAGTGTAGGACCATGTAAAGTTGATCTTCTTCTCCTTTAGGAACTCGGTGAACTGTACCTTCTCTTCTTCTGATAAGGATTGTGCCAGATGAACTATCTGAGGATTTTCAACAATGCCTAAGTTTACTGGCTATGTTGGTTCTATCAATACCAAAGATCTCTCTTGAAAGTGTTTAGGGAGGATATCAAGAGTCTCATCCTTTAGCACCTTTGAGAGGTTTTCATCATTGGATATGTCTTTTTTCTTTACTATTTTGGGATCTGATACTGCCACAGAGTGGTTTTCACCATCAGTCCACTTTTTATTTTTTATTTTTTAGTTTGTGACTAAGAAACTTGATATCCTCCTGTGACATGTTCTCGCTCCTTCCATTGGTGGAAGAAGGATAAGGTTCGCAAGAATTAAGATAAAAAGCTAGGGAGTGGTCATTGGGAAAGTCAAGGATAGGAATAGGATCTGTTTCAATCCAATCAATTAGGTCTGGAAGTACCAATTTTAGGGAGTCAGATTCTAGGAAGGACAACATCGTGTTAGCATCAAGACTGTTAACTGACATGACACGATATGTTAAGTTAATTTCTTTGATATTTAGATCAATAAGAGCAAGATCGTTGTTAAAAGGGTCATTTTCAGTCATATATGGGTCGAACTCTAGTGACTCATCAGTAGAAATCTCATCATCATCCCTCTGTAAAAGGAGGCTTCTTGCTTGTAGCCTATGAAATTCTTGTAGACTTATGTATTCACTAGGGTCTCCATCAATGATCGGGGGAAGGAACTCTTCTTCTACTTTAGGAGGATCAGTATCATTGAAAGGAGTGTTTGGTTGTTTACTAGGAGTTGAGGAAGCTGCAAACATGTGAATTGTATCTATTCCAATATCTTTAGAGGCAATAGATAGCTGATCCCACTCATAGTCATGAAATTTTGTGACATCATAATCAAATTTGTTTAAATATTCAGCAATGTTTATTTTATGGACTCAGTTAGCTACTTGTAGATCAAAGTGAGGTAGATCGAGGACATGTGAAATTTTGACCAATTGCCCCCAATTAGGATGTAAATTTTTTGGCCGGGGTTCCTCTTGAGTGATTGTTGCTATGGTATCTCCTACCTCTTGAATGGGAGGTTGTACTAGTAAAGGAGTGTGAAGATCCTGTGGTACCTCAAAGCTAGGTACATAGCATTCTCCTTGATATTCAGGATTCTCTGTACCAATATGTAGTAATCTCTCATAAGGCCATGGTTCCAATATTATCTCATCTATTTTATCACTCCTTGTTTCAAAAGGTGGACTCTCTTTTAAAGTAGGTTTGTTGGATTGAGTATTAAAACCCAGTCCTATTTTATCTCTATTGAGGTGGAACTCCATGGGTATGGGTTCAATGATCCCTTGTCCTGTGTCATTTAGAGGTCCCTTTCCTTTGTAACCCATTTGTGTGAGAAAATCATATCCCTTTCCATACTGTTCTGGGGATATCTTCACATGTTTGACCTCAGATTCCACTGGTTCTCCTTTGTAAAGCCAGTTCAAGACTGCCTATTCTTCTGTGTTATCTGAAGAAGATGTGGATGCCTTTATCATGCCAATTTCCTTGTGTATTTCTGGCTCTTTGAGTGCTAGAGGAATGAATGTTGACGACGGTTTTCCATAGGATCTTGGTGACATCGGAAGGTTTGTCAGTGAAGGAGTCAGGTCTAGCTTGTACTCTCCCATACCTATTTCTTCGAGTTTCAAGGTCTTGCTAAAACTCTTCATAACCATATCCTTGGTAGTTTTAGGAGCAACAACATCCATAGCCTCTTTATTGTGTGGGATCATGCTACTTTCTTTGATATTGTTGTAGGTATAGTTGGCATCTGTAAGAATCGTCACTTCTATCCCATTATGTGGGAACTTTATGCATTGGTGATAAGTGGATGGTACAGCTTGCATTTTGTGAATCCATGGTCTGCCTAGTAGAATGTTGTAGGCTAGTGGTAGATCCAGAACTTGACATATGGTGTTCCTCTTGATGGGTCCGACTCTGATAGGTAGAGCAATAAGACCCCTGGAGGATCTTTCTTCCTCATCATAATCTTTGATGGTTATTTTGTTTCTAGTGTCAATTGTTTGTTCTGAGAGACCTAGCCTCCTGACGAGATCCATTGTATAGATATTCAATCCTATGCCTCCATCTATTAATACACGTCTAACACAGGATTTATGAATAAGGACTTCGATATGGAGGGGTTGATTGTGTGGATGGGTCAAAGACTTATCATCTTCTTTTGAAAAGGAGAGGTAGTGTGGCGCTGAGATGTGATTGACCATCGCTTGAAATTTGTCCATATCAATATCTTTTGGAACATAAGCAGCATGTAGGGCTTGTTCTAGGATTTCCCTATGTACCATGGATATCTTGAGCAACTCAAAGATGGAAATTTTGGCAGTGGTTCTTTGCAATTGGTCTACCAAGTCATATTTTGCTCCGGGGATAGTGACCACATGTTTTGCGGCTAGTTTAGGAATAGTTACAATAGGAACCTTTGATGTTGATGTTGGTTTTGGAGGTCCCTTGATTGTAACCTATACTTGGCTCCATGTGACAACATTTGAGGAGGATGAGGCTCCTTTAATTGTGATTACATTGATGGATTCAGTTTTAATATTGATCATATTAATCACGTTGTCACTTTTGGAATAGGTGTAGTTCATCTCATTACCTTTCCCTTTAGATGTTTCTCCTTGATTATAATTAGGAAAGGGTTTGTTGAATTTCGTATGATATTCATTGGTAGTATGTCCATCTACTTTGATCTTACCTCCTTCAATGAGGTCTTGGATGACATGTTTAAGTTTGAGACAATTATTAGTCTTGTGTCCCTTGTTTTGTGGAAGACACAATATGAGTTATCATCCCACCATCTGGGTTTGACCATTGCTTCCCATGGTTTAGAATCAGGAATCGTAAGAACTTTGTTATCGACCAATGTTTTTAAGATGGTCTCAAGAGTCTCCCCCAAAGGAGTGAATGTTCTTTGGGGTTTTGAAGTCCAGGTTCATTCGTTGTTGTTATCATTGTTTGTTTTGAGAATGGGAGGCGTTACCTTCGCATCTTTTCTTGCTTGCATTCCATTGGTTAGATTAAATGCCTCAGGTTTAGAATTAATGTTAGAGGTGTCAACCACTCCATCATTAACAACATTCTTGTTTTGTTTCCACCATTTAGGCTTGGAGTTGGAGTTGTTGCTTTTGTTTTCATTTTGAAGGGTGATCTCTCCCTTTTTGACCATGACTTCCTCAATACAGAGGGCATTTTTAATCATCCTATTGAAGCTAGGAGAATCTTACATTTGTAGAGTATAGCTCAATTTAGGCACTAGATTATTAACAAAGATTTCCATCTTTTCTATTTTGGGAATGACCCTTGAATATTGGGTAAAAATCTTCCTCCATCTTTGTAGGAAGTGTGTAAATGATTCTCCAGTTTTCTATTTGGTGTTACATAGATCCATCATAGTTACATCATGTTGGATGTTGTAGGAGTAATGTTGAATGAATCATTGCATCAACTCCTTGAATGTCTTGACCTTAGGGTTCAATTTTGAGAACCACTCCATGGCATTACCTCTTAGGCTTCCTGGAAATAGTCGCATGAGGTATGTGGGTTTGTGCATGTATTTGATGCTAAGATCACAGAATTCCCTTACATGGTGGTGGGGATCAGTTTCTCCTGTGTACTTGTCATACTTTGGCCTTTCCACATTAGGAGGAAATAGGACCATAGTCATATTCTTGTTGAAAGGAAATGGACAAATGGCGTCCAAAGAGTATTTTGTTTTAGGTTTCTCTTTTTCTTGTTTGAGGTTGGTGAGCTCTGTTTGCATTAGATTCAGCTGTTTGGTGAGAATAGATATCGGGTTTGGTACCTCTTTTTCTTTGAGATTTTCCACATTATAATCCTTGGGTAACTTGACACTTGTGGATGCTAGATGGAGAAAGTACTTTTCTTTATTGTCACCAATTATCCATTCCAACAGATTGTGGGTCTGTTTATTTTGTTTGAGTTTTTCGTATTCGTCTTCAGGGATCTCTTCTTCACTATCTGATCCAAATGGATTACGTTCAAACTTGGGTCTTTCTTCATCTTTCGTGCCTTCAGATTGTGCTTGTTTTCAATCATTATAACCCTCAAAATCCTTACTCCATTTGTTAGTGTTTCTACCCATTTGAGGTGAATTGAGATCAAGAAGGGAACTACGAGAAGTTTCTCCTCGAAAGTGTGGTGTTTTAGGAGGTACTTTTGATCCTTTAGTCGTGTACTGGTTGCATCTTGTGTTGACCATGAAGTTTGTTTCTCAATTTTGTTAACATTTCCCAATAGTGCAAGTAAGGATTTCAGATCGTTCAAGTGGGCATGTCTAGGTAAAAGTAACTATTTGTTGTTGGTGGATGTAAATGATTCCAGTGTTAGAGGGTTAGAATCCCCTGATAGTGAGCTGAGAACCAAGTTTTTGATAGGAAATGAGTAGACCACACGTATTGAACTAATCATGAAAGACTGACTAAGCATGCAAGGTAGAAATTTCAAAAGTGTTTTGAAATAACAACAGGGAGACCAGAAGAGACAACAAGAACCAGCTAAAGAGAAAAAAGGGTATCCTAATCCACTAAGACTTCCTAAGAAAAATTCCTACAAATGCCTACTGTCCTGAATGCGAGCTCCCAGATGCGAGCCTCTGATGGTACCAGATATGATCCTAGAATCTGGATACGACTTCTTGCTGACCAAATACAATCCTAAATACCAAATGCAATCCTAAACACTGAATGTGACTTGAGAAAAATAGAATACGATCTTATGATGTCTTTGTCATTTTGGGTCAGTTTTGAAAAGTTCATTTTCAAAGTGCATGAAGTTGCTTGTTTCCAGATTGCATCAAGAGGTGTTTTAAGGTGTGAAAAACACTTGTACTCTAGGTTTTGAAATTTGTTGATTGTTTTGAGGAGCTTATCTTTTAAATGATCTTTAGAGCACATCAAACAATTTTGCATTGTTAAGAGGGTGAAACAAACACTCATTTTGTCCTATTTTCTAGGTGGAGGATGAAAATCTTTGCTCATTGACTCAAGTACACACTCAAATGCTAATTAGAATACAACCATCACCAAGCACACAATGTCTCTAGTCATGATGCTATATTAGCCGACTCCAAATGCAAGTGAGGGCACAATATGACGAGTGTCTTAGGGAAATTAATTTTTGCCTTGCACAAAGATTATCACCCTTTCGGGGATGAATCACGTATTCTTTCAGTTGAAGTTGTTATAGATTATTGGGCAATCCATTTGAAACTATCCCCCATAGAATTGCACAAGGAAAAACTATGTATAGCGCTATGAGTACCTGAATATATGTAGTCTCGCAAGCAAGATTCAAGTAGCTCCGCTCTACATATACCCAGATATGTTCAAGGAATGATGTCGTAATTCTAAGAACAAAACCAATTCTATCTTTCGAGGCTTTGGCCTACAAGGAAAAAACTATTTATAGTGATTTGGAAGGGTCAGCGTAAGACCTTTCCTCACTTGGGTCATTCCTGGGAGATTTTTTCCTCAACCGGTAGGCCCTCTACTATTTAAATGATATGTAACCAGGATTGGCGAGCTTTGGATTTCTGGATTTCTGATTCTTCCGAGGAAGAAGAGCATACTCTCCTAATCTAAGTTGTTTTCTCCCAAAGCACTTAAAATAAAGTTCATTCCCTCAAGCTATGTTGAGCTTGATTTAGTTGTTCCTATTTTAAAGAAAATAGGATGCCTGAAAGGGAAAGTTTTTCTTGTTCAATTAACCGCAATTATTTAATGATTTGTGTTATTCAATTTTTAATCCAAAAAGAATTAAGCGATTGAACTTGTTCTTTAATCCCACATATTTAGTGCTTTGTTTTGTTCATTTACTATCCAAAAGGAATTAAGTGATTTGTTTGCTTGTTCATTTACCCCAAATTCAGTTCAATCCATAAACTAATGTATGAGTTTCTGATTTTCCTTAAAAGGAAAAGAGCATAATCCTCTAGTCAGTTTAGTGACAAATTGGAATATGTGTTTTAAATTTTGAAAATAGGTAAATAGAGGTCAAGGTGGGGGGGTTGGAAATCTGTAAAACTGAGTTAGTATTTAATTCAACTCCATGAAAACCTCCAAAAATACCCTGCAAACACTTGTTAAGCTACAAAATACCACAAACACCACTTTGTCAAAATGTTAGGATTAGGTAAACCAAATGCACAAACCTTTTAACTAGATGCGAGCCTAAATTTATATTAAATGTGACACAGTATACCGTATGCAAGATTTTACACCGAATATGATCCCTTGCTGACCATATGTGAGCCTAAACCAAATACAACCTGGGAAATCCTGGATGCGATCTGACTTTTCTGCAATACGATGGTGTATTTGGGATGCGATCCTGAATGATTAAAAATGATCCTATGACCAAATCCTGAGCATGCAAATTGGCAAAAAAATGTTAGAAAATGAGGCCAAGTTGGAAATTGGGCCCCATGGTGGGTGCCAAAAATGTGCGTGTGTATTTGGGTACCTGGTAAGAGACACACAACACATCAATAAGTCATTGCATTAGTTCAAAACAGTTAGACAAGCATGTAAAACCACCTAATATCGACCTATTGCCTTCTAACTAAGAGGAGTGTGATTAGTAACATATTAGCCCTCAGAATATGCTATAATTAGTGATGAATACAACCTAGCATGAAGGATTTTTAGTTTAAAACAAGCTAAAAAGATGATAAACAAGCATTCTAGCTCTAAGCATGAAAGTAATAATAATGAAAAAGCATGAAATATGAAGTGAAATGTTAGTCTAGGATTAATCTAATAGGATAACAATGCATTTACAATCTAAGGTGAAGTCTCATTTACTCTCAAAAATGGCTTCTATTTATAGAAGAATGAGAGAGAGAGGGGGGGGACAAGGTGAATTAATGAGTGAAGGGGCTCATTAATGGAGGTGTAAAAACCATTAATGCCCAATTAATAAGGCATGGAGGAGACAAAGGTTTAAGGCATCTTCATTAATAAGGAATTAATGAAAGCCTTAAAGAAGCAAGGGAGAGTGTAAGAGAGTGGCTTGAGAAAGTGGACCTTAAGGAAGTCAAGCTTGAGAAAGTGGACTTTTTCAAGTGGGTTGAGTTGCTAAGAATTCCTTAATGGAATGTGACAACATTAGGAGGTGGGTTAAGGCTAGAATTAGGATTAGGATTAGATTAGCAAGGGTGAATGTGTTGAGAAGGGTAAGAACCCAGGGTAGAAGTGGTTGAGATAGGTTAGGTTGGGGTTTAGGGGAATATTAATAAATGAATTAAACTTATTTAATTCATTTAATAATATAGGAATTAATTATTGTTGGTAAACAGATTTGTCTTCTCAAAACACCTGCATGAAATGACTCCTAAACACCCAAGGATGAAAGACAAATTGTAACACAATAGTTGGGTCACTTCGCTATTGAAGAGCGTAAGCGCCCTCTAAATTATTCGGGTACATCTCCCTATGTAATATTTACAATGAATTAACTAAACTATAATCAGTAATGTTTTTAACCTGAAAGCAATAAAGGTTTACAAACATCTATTCGTAAACACGAGATAGATGCAAAGAGACTAAATAAATGAAAAGAAAAGAATAGAGAATAAATGGTACAAAGACCATTTATCCGACCCTGACACTACAAGAAATGCAGAAAGAAAGTGATGCATCAACTCTTCCAAATACATAAATATCTTTGGCTCAAAGTCCAAATGATAAACACATTCATGATTAAGTGAAACAGAATGACTTTCAAAGGAAGTTGAATTAATTCACAGATTAATATCAACAACAAAGAAAGCATCTGGACTGAAAGATCCAATATACAAAAACTTTATTCCTCTCAATTTACAAAAAGATGCTACAGATCCTCTGTTCTTGCATTCACAAATCGTCAAAAGAAAAACATGCCCCTCCCTTCCACTACAAAATGAAAAGAAAAACTAACACTCCCCTGTAACTCAAAGTCTCCAGGGTAAGCGGAATTTGGAACCCCTGCGAAGGCTGATCTTTTGCATTAAATAGAACTCTGGAAAGTCTCCTTTCAGTTTCTGTAACTAATAAGTGGTTATGGCACCGGTTCTCGGGAATGAGAAAATGACTCATCCTTTTCTCATATGTTTATATCATTATAAACATTGTTTTATAACCATGCGAATACAAGACTTCTACAACATAGGCATATCAATAGGTGGCATATGGTTTGGTAATGGAAACTTCCCGGCAAACACATGTTGATAATCATCGGACCTGTGTTGCGATTGTCTTTGATATAGATGTGAGAATTTTGTTGAATATCTGGCATACATCTCTGTGTATTCAAGCACCCAACTCAGCCATCTTTGTGTCGCCTTCTAGTAGCAGAATTCTCTAATGCACCATGTCACTATCCGATTTTGAACATTATAGAGTTCAATGTGCCATATAAAACTATTGAAATGTGCTTTCATGTTTGAGCGGTTCATATCTATGCCTTTCTCTCATAAATGTTACCTTCATGGATGACATTTTTCTTATTTTCCCAAACACGACAATCAACTTTCTTTGGGTGATTCTGAACTTCTTTAGGTACCCACAACTCCTTTCAACATGCCTAAAATTCCTTCTTGCCATAATGTAGATACTGCCACCTAACTCTACACCTGTCATGGACTAAACCCTATGAGCCTAAGATACACTTGGGTTATTACCTTTGATGAAAAAAATTCATCAAAAGACAAATGGCTATATGAGCAATTGACACCAAACTGCAATCCTGGAAAACTTGCCACTGGGTATCGGGTTCTTTGCAAATGTTTATGATGGATTCTCAGATTTCACTGAATGCTTTATGATTCACTATGGTGATTATTGTCTATGCTGGTGTAGACAATCTACGTGTATTCATGACCGTTCCTTCTCCCAAGAGCCCCGATCTCACACACTTGCTCTAATGATCTTCACCTCACATGAGTTCTGCACTGAGTTCCTTTGAATACCCCAACATTTTGATTCTTTGACGCAACGCAAGATGATAGAGATGTCATTGAAACTCTGATATATATATATATCCTTCAATCTGCATACCCTAGAATCATCATATACCTATCATTCAAGTTGAACCACCAAGCAATATTGATTCGATGGAATACCGGACTCAGTGCTTTTCCTTTTAAATGCTATTTGAACTGAATTTGATCCAATTCTTCATCACCAAAATAGGATTAGTATGCGCAGTATTTATCAAATGGATCGAGCCTTTCAAGAAAAATTACAAACAACTTCACAGCCTTCAGTGTTATCAGTCAATCATCATCATTCTTCTAATAAATAATCCACGATCTCTCTATTTGGATCGGGCCTTGGTTCATCATTGTTGTCACGTGAACTCCATATGCCTATTGAGCTCAAGAATTCTATCAAACAATTCACATACACTGTCAATGCTTTGAGTGTCTTCTTTCATTGGTGATTTCCATGTTGTTTGCTGAGTATCATTGACAGTCAGCTATACTAGCATATAGTTCCTGATGGAAACGAGATCCAATTGTGTTGCAACTTGGAGACACTTAGAATATTGATTTCTTGGCTATGGAATATTTTTCAATACCTAACCCTCAACTCTAAATGATGAAGGCATTCCCCTTAAGATCGGTATCAACTAGGTATCGATATCTTCAATGATGGTATTTTTTGGTTTTGATACTCTTTTATATGATATCTTCTGAGAGAGATTAATCATTGTGCATCAAAGGCACACCAAATTCCAAAAGAATGAGAGGTTTCTTTCAACATTTTTAAGATGCGAGGAGCACCCAACATAAACAATTAAAAACCATTCCATTAGGAACTGTCTATTCATTTTCCAACAAATAAAATAATCCCGCATAGACCTGCCATATATTTCCTTGATTCTTTAAAATAATCACTCTGTTTTACAAAATGGTGCTCGGTTTTACTTCTTCTTTTGGTTACCCCATATGTATTTACTATAATTCTATCTGAAAGTTCATACTCATTCTTCACTCAAGCCTTCATATGAAACTTATAATGGCCCCAATTTGAAATTGTTGACCCATGCACCCTTTTGCTTCCTCTAGCTTCATCTAAACTCCTTTTGTCTCATCCATCTGTTTACTGCCTGGGAAAGGTATTTGAGCACGATGAAATCCACATCTAATGCACAACAATATTTCTATATTGCATTGTTGGAGATATGGCTTGTGAATGGAGTTCCTGACATGGCACGAGCAACAGATGTTTTGAATTTATTTTAGTTTTATAATTGATACCTTTGGGTGAATGCCTCAACTCTATATGATTTAGGCCACTTGCAACTTTAAATATGAATCTGCACTTGATTTATCTGTTCCTAAATAGATCACTATGAAACTGAATGCAAATGTCTCAAACCAGGTGAACCATTTGAACCTACTTTAGCAAATTGAACCACTTGGAACTGCTTTGAACTTAGTTCAAAGAGGTTCAAGACCCTAAAATGAAAGTTTCATTACCGGGGTCTATATGGGTACCAACAATTATTTAAACAATTTAATTACTTTTTAATAATTAGGGGACTATAGCCATTTTAACTAAATTAAATATGCCACGGGAATGGGTTATTTGCAAGTGAATAATTGATTTAAGGATTTATTTAATTCCTTTATAATTAAATACTATAGCCATGTTTGATTTAATTGGTCTGAATTGATTTAAATCATATGGCTATAATAGTTAATATAATTTGGTGATAAAAATCACCTAGAACATTAAATTAATTAGAAGAATTATGCCAAGCAGTAATAGGGTCATTTGGACATAATCGAGGGTATGATCACACTTAGGGAAAATAGGGTCCATAGTTGGAACAGACCAAATTTAGGTGGTTACAATTACTATAAAAATACTTAAAAAGATGGTAACAAGAAACCCCTAGAGTCCTAGGATCTCTACAATATTCCAAATCATCGATAAAGAGTTCATCATTTACCTTTTTTCCTTGACTGGTTCCAAGAAGCAGAGCCACAAACTCCTCAAAATAGTTTCTCTTTCCTTTCTAGTCATCTTCTTCTTCTTTACTTGATCTACTGGTTGAAGCTCCGCTCGTGGTTGGTCAACTCATCTTCACTGATTTTTGAATATCCCAGTGAAACAATTATGCTTTAAAAGACAAGCTCCTTACTATAAATTTCTCTAAAACTCACACAATTCTATGCTTCTGAATTCTCTAAAAGTTATGCAATCTCTCAGTTTTGTAACTCTAAAAACTTGGTAAACTTAAATGAATGAAAGCTATGCCTATTTTTTTAGAATAGTCCCAAGGGATAACTGAGAGGGGGGGGGGGGTGAATTAGTTATCAGCTAGTTTAATTCTTTTCCTCAATTAAATACAGAATAACATTAAGCATTAACACATTCAGATAACACAAGATAGAACACAACAATTTTGGTTACGGGGAAACCAAATAGGTAAAAACCCCGATGGGAATTAGCACCCACAAGAACTGTACTTGAGTATAATTATCCCTCTTAGGAGATATTGCAATGCCATTAGGAGTTGTTCTTTTACAAGTAACCCTGTTAGGGGTGAGGACTCACTGTCTAAGAGCTCACTGCTAATATGATGAAGGTTGCAACCTTCAGTAAAATAGATATGCACTATATCTGATAAATGAATTATTTGAGTAGACTTGATGTCTTGATTAGTTCCAGTGTGTTGTATACTTCCACTTCTTCTTGACATAGATCTTATCTTGATGAATGAAATGTCTCTACTATCCCACAACAATGGACATTCTATTATGTACTTTTTCTGTCTCTTTTCTTATCATTCACACTTAGCGTTCACCAAATGAACTACTATAAGTATCTTCCCAAAATATGTGATCTTCATTGGCTTTAGGAGTCCCTTCAATACTTCTTTAGTCAGCCATATCAAGCATGCGACCTGATTAGAATCACACAACCAAAACTGAATAGATGTGATGCTTCACAAAGTCGGCTCCACCAAATTAACTCCAACTTAATGATTCTAATAGATCACATTTGGCACCTTTATATAATTACCTTTAACTCATAACTAAACATGAATTCAAACACGCATATCCCAACAATAGGTGCAACTCAAGAAATAATGTAATTATGTCGGCTCTTCAAGGATAATCTTCAGTCACTGTAACTATCATAATTGATTAACATAACTCAACTGAAACTTCATATCTGACTCAGTGTGAATGCACATAGCATCTAGAACATGTATACAACATGGAAGTAAACATGCATAGCTCCAACACATATGTATAGATAATTGCATATATTACACCGTTGTGTATTATATGTTGTCATCAATGAAAAACATACAATCAATTATTTGCATAGAAGAAAATCTCCGACAATCTCCCCCTTTGAAATTGATGGCAACATATGATATCATCAACTCAAAGTGTCTTCCTTCTTTTTACAATATTCTCAATATCCTCATCAAAAGTTTCTCTTTACTACTGCTGCTCTTCTAACTGTATAATCCCCCAGAGTATATGCTCCCCCTTACTAATACTCCCCCTTTGAAATTAATGAAAAAGGGTGTTAAACTCCATTAGGCATAGGTACTACTTCATAAGTAGAGTAGTCAACCATTCATCAGTCATCAAGGACTGATGTTCTTGCTGCAAATTCTAATCAGACTCAGGAAAGGGAATAACTCCTAGCTTCTCCCTAAGATACTCAAAAGTATCTTTTGATAATGGCTTTGTATAAATATCTTCTAATTGTTCTTTAGTGCTCACATAATCCAACTTTACTTCTTTGTCTGCAACTTTTTCTCTTAGAAAGTGGTATTTGATCTCAATGTGTTTTGTCTTTGCATGCATCACAGGGTTCTTTGATATATTGATAGTACTAGTGTTGTCACAGTGAATAATGATAGGATTATCAATCTGAATACCAAATTCTTTAATCATCTATTTGATCCAAACCATTGTTGAACAATTTAGTACTGCTGCAACATACTCAGCTTCCATTGTTGACTGAGAGATACAATTCTTCTTTTTACTTGTCCAAGTGACCAATATGTCTCCAAGAAATATTGCTCCTCCTGATGTAATATTTCTGTCGTCAACACAACCTGCCCAATCAACATCAGTATACACATGAAGTTGTATATTCTCTGAGTTAGGATACCATAAACCATAGTCTATAGTTCCTTTTAAATATATGAATATTCTTTTGTTAGTAATAATTGAGAGGGGGGGGGGGTGAATCAGTGGACTTAAAAATTTATCCAATTTCAAACTTCAATCCACCAATCAGTACTTCTCAAATTATTAAGTCCCTACAAGATGTATGCCTTTGAATTACTTGAAATAAATAACTATCTGTCGGTTTACCTTGTTTGTCCTTTTTCTCCTTGATAACCGATAAGCAGTAAACTGTATTTACCAATACTAAGTAAATATGTAGAGTATACCAGTCAATCCATAAGTGCATATGTAGAATTTAAAACAATAAAGTAATAAACCATACACACATAACACAAGGATTTTAACATGGAAACCCTATTAAGGGAAAAAACCACTGGGACCAGTACCCCAAATTTTCACTCTTCTAAAGTGAGCCCTGTTAGGAGCCAACCTTGTTAAAGGTTACAAACAAACTGTTAAGTGAGACCTTGTTACAGGATTTTCAATACATAGGTTGTTACTAAGTATCTGGCATCTACACTACCATCCTTGAATCAGTCTCATGACTGTCAATAGGCTTTATGCAAATCTTTCTACCATCCTTGAATCAGCTTCCTTCTTAGACTGTCAATAGGCTTTAGGTAAGACCGATGATACTATCATGAGTCAACCTTCTGGTAATCTATTAGGATATACCTCAATTACAAGAGACTGTTAAGTCCTGCTCTGTTAAGAGACTTAATGCTTCAATGGTTAAACTGAAATAAAATGACCTGTTTCTAATGCAACTGAATTGCAGATTGTTAGATCTATTTACTTACAATATCTTTTTGATAAATGTATCAATACAATTCCTTTGTACTTAACTCTTTCTACTCTGTGATGTTGTGCTTTATTGTCCATCGGTGTCTGTAGAATCTTTTAGCTCTCCCTTAGCTTGATTGATCAGGACTGCATGAAGTTAATCCTTCACCAATTTTTCTTCAGCATCTTCTATTAGTTCACTCCCCCATGTAAATAATTTCTTATTGACCACACAAAGAATGAATTATGATTGTCTCTTAAATAGACATGATATTCCTTAATTCTTGGTTCTTGATTCTTGGCGTGAAAAACAATCCAGCCAAATTGATTTACGACTTTAACTCCTGATTTATCTTAGTTATCTTCTTGCTAACTGTGTAAATCATCTTTAAATCACTTTCTTAACTATGGTCGAATAAAACAAATCAAACAACTAGTTAAGTCTATCTTTTAGCTCTGCCAGCTAGATATTTTGTCATTTTCTGATCTCTCTATTATGTCAGTCAATTTTGCAGTTCATCACCGGTGACAACTGCCAGTTTCATTAATGTCACTTCAATTAGCTTCAGGATCTCCATCCGTCGGGTATCATTGGATCTTTCTCATCGGGAAACACTATTTTTAGCTTTTTGGGCATCCTTTGATTCTGCTTTGTTAGGCAACACTATCTTCTACTCATCGGGAATCACTGTGACTTTATCTCTGTCTTTACCAATGGTGTGCACTCCGTCGGTGTAGTCTATCACTTAGTGAATACTTGAATTTTATGCATTACTGAAAGCATAACCTTTATTCCATTGATTCTTTGAAGTCTTTGGCATTGTGTGTATGACCATACAGATGATATCAAGTTGACATCAATGAAAATACAAACCATTAGTTTTTTTAATGTCTTGCATAATCTTCAACTTAATATAGTCAACCATTTAATCAGTTACATGTCATCAATCTCTCCCTTTGGCATTGATGGCAACATACTATATTATCACACTATACTATTTCTAATATAATATGAAATACAATTGTTGAGATTCATCAAATTACCAAACAATTTGTTTTGATAACTGATAAACTGTCTGACCACCGGTAAGCTCTGTGTAAGCTTAGATTTGATTCTTGCAGCTTTCTTTTTTCTTCTTCTAATGTGTTGTGACCTCTGTTGGTGTCAATTTTATTTTTGACTGTTCTACTTCTTTGATTTTTGTGTCTTGTATTTGCAACTTTTATATCAATTCTCTCCCTTTGGATATGATCTCTCCCTGTTTGGAGTAATCTGATAATGAATAATTTTTTATGATAATATGGAAACATTCTCTCCCTTTTACAACAATGCCAAACAAATATTTTACAAATATCTGACATTCTTTCAACCAATTTCTTCTTTCCATAATATATTCCTTGAATTTCCCTTATCCATTATCAATATAACAATCTTCTCTAGTGCTTAGTTCTGATATATACCTTTCTCTATATAGATGTAGCATTGAGGTTCAACTTTTTCTTGCATCAATCATGTTTGATATGCTGATAATGTATGGTTGATGTAGTGTTCAGTCCTTTTACTGACTATTAGACATGGGTTTTACCCCTAGTCTTTTCCTTAGGTACTCAAATGTATCTTTGGGTAGTGGCTTGGTGAAGATATCAGCCAATTGTTCTTTTGATTACACATATTCAAGTATTACTTCTTTCTCTTGAAATTTTTCTCTTAAGTAATAATACTTGATGGTAATGTGTTTAGTCTTTGCATGCATGACTGGATTCTTGGAAATATTTATTGCACTGGTGTTGTCACAATAAATAACTACTGGTTCTTTGATCTTCATATGCATACCTTCTAGTAGTTTTTTGATCCATGCAATATTTGAGTAGTTTGTAGCAGCAACAACATATTTTGCTTCTGTAGTAGACTGAGAGATACATCCTTGCTTCTTGCTGATCCATGTGACAAGTCTGTCACCCATAAACAATGCTCCTCCAGTTGTGCTCTTTTAGTCATCAAGATTTCCAGCCCAATCAGCATCGGTAAACACGTTTAGTTCAAATTTTCCTTCTCTTCTATACCATAGGCCAAATTCCTCAGTATTCTTTAGATATCTTAGTATTCTTTTCACAGCAGTTATATGTGATTCCCTGGGGTTAGCAGAAAATCTAGCAACAATTCCTCCTGCATGTGCAATAACTGGTTTAGTGTGTACACATACATGAGTTTCCCTATCATGGATCTGTATAGAGGCTGATTTACCTTTGTTGTCTTGTCTTCCTTTTTTAATTTGCATCCAGTAGCCATTGGTGTTCCAACAGGTTTGGAATCTTCCATCTTGAATATTTTTAGAACTTATTTGATGTATTTGGACTAAGTAATGAAAATACCTTCACTTTGTTGAATGATCTGCAGACCAAGAAAGAACTTGATCTCTCCAAACATAGACATCTCAAATTCCTTGCTCATCTCATTAGCAAATGATTTGCATATCATATCATTGCCTCCAAATATGATGTCATCAACAAATATTTTAGCAATCAAAGTGTGAGCATTAGTATCTTCTTTCAAATAAAGATTATTGTTCTCACTAGTCCTTATGAATCCAATACTTATTAGATAGGAATGAAGTCTTTCACACCAGGCTCTGGGAGCTTGTTTTAATCCATACAAGGCTTTGTGAAGTCTACATACCATGTTCCTTTTTTCTGGATCTACAAACCCTTCTAGTTGTTCAATGTATACCTCTTCTTCAAGTATTCCATTTAGGAATGTTGATTTGATGTCCATTTGATATACTTTGAATCCTTTGTATGCAGCATAAGCAAGTAGAA
>MU223542.1:1425820-1446490 GCA_018584345.1 Thuja plicata | reverse complement strand
TGCTTTGTTAGATTAGTGTGTAGTATTCTTGGTGTCCACAAGATATGATTGATTATAGTATCAATGAATAGGTTTTACTCATACAATATATTTTATAGTGTTATAGGTGGTTCATATGTGAGCTTTATTTTTTTATACTCAACATGTTTAGTTATGGTATGTTCCTTTGTATCTAGACATGCTGCCTCATTTGGCATCATTCTTCTGGTTCATGTATACTTCAAAATTATAGATGTAATGTTAATTTGGGTCTCACCTTTGTGTATATTTTAAAATCACCTTCAGCTACCCAAGTATCTTATGCTTCAGGCATATTGGTCCACTTGATCAAATGTTCCATGTAATTACCATGTCTAGTATTCTTTACAACCCTTGAATATAACACCTTCTTTTCTTTAGGCTTAGGTGGGGAAGGTAATGTCAAATCAGTGACCATCTTGGCAACATCAGAGTCTCCTTTACCTGCCTTTGTAGGGGGGCCTCTGTATTTGATCAGATCTACTACATTAAAAATAGGAGATAACGTTATATCCTTAGGTAGATCCACCTTATAGACATTGCTTCCATATTTAGCCAGTATTTGACAAGGACCTAATCTTCTCATTTGTAGCTTACTTGGCACTCCTTTCTAAATTCTAGCCTTGTTTAGATGGACTATGACCCAATCTCCCACCTCAAACTGTATTAATAGTTAGTCCAAATTAGCCATATGCAATACGAATTATGTAGTTAAAAAATATATAAATATAGAAATGAGAAAAAATGTCTTCACAATTTTTTAATGTGTTTGGAAAGTTTTTTCTTCTTATTTTGTATATCTATGCGTGGTTATGGTTAAAGTTGTGGCTTTTAAAATTCTAGTTAGGGTTAAGATAATGGTTTAGTTTTATGTCATGATTAGGGTTAGGGTTGTGTTTACAATTTTGATTATGATATTGTATGCAAAAAAATACACCTACTTCTTTTCCCTAATTGACCTTCAATACTCTTCGACGTACTTATTGCACCCTAATGTGCGATTGGTAGTTTTAAATAGGATCTAAAATTCTAGATTCCACATCTGATATTGTCAATGCATCTACACATGTGATTCTAAACCAACCAATTAAACTAGCACAGATCTTGTCTCTTTAAATGTTTCCTCAATGAAATATTACTAATAGACTTATATATCTATCATCGAGGATAACTCTTTATATAAGGATCACAGCCTCAAAGAGTAAACATTTAAGATAGAATTTATTTTTCATGCATAAATCGAGTTTGCTAAACTAAAGTTCTAAATATAGAACTCATCGCTTGATTTACATAGTTTAATATAAGACATATAAATTAGAAAAAACTAAAGCTAGAGCTTTGTTTTGTGTACTTAGAATGCAAAATCCAATAACTTAAACTAGAGCTCCTTTGGCATGAGCTATGCATCACATATTAACATTGTCAAAACACCCAATTCAAACCGGCTGGGAAAGAGTTTAAACTATTTATCTTGAAGAGAAATTTATGAGGGAAATATATTGGCATGAAGGCAATAAGTAGAGAACTCACTACTATTCACTTGCATAATATTCTTTGTATTCTATCTTTTCTATTTAAATAAAATTCATTCAATGGCCCTCGCAACCTTTTTTATTTAAAATGATAGAATACTTTTGCACTGTCTTGCCTCAAATATATTTAAGAGTTGTTAAAACATTGTATTCATCTAAAATTTTCCCAATAACATCCCTGGTAATGGGTTTTCCTTCAATCCAACTGCAAATCACCAGGGTTTATCCAAACAAGGGAATGAATATCTAGGGCTTTGAGGGGCACCTAGAGATACATTATTTGTTGATGAGGATACGAGAGCCCATGGCTAGCATGAAGCAAAGAGATTTATACATGATCAAAGGGATATTCAAGGGATTCATGGCATCCACAAGGGCAAGCTGATTTATGATCCTCACTCATGCCTATATCTTGTGCATATATGCGCTCACTTTTATGAAGACAAATGTACGTACATATGTAGACACAACGGGTCTGATATTAATAATATACATACAAAGATGCCTAATACAAAACAATAGAAGAAAATCAAATGGTTTCTTATAACTGTGGATTTGCAAAATCAAATGGGTGTTGGAGATTTTTACTCACCTTATGATGAACTAAATCATGGGCAACATATCCTCGACAAGTAGCTAAGTGGTTGTGTTACTGGGAAAAACCAAGCTTGTCATTAGGGCCCTCTTCCACTCACATGCCATAGCTCAATCACAATGCCTAATACAGAACAATAGAAGAAAATCAAATGGTTTCTTATTACTGCAGATTTGCAAAATCAAATGGGTGTTGGAGATTTTAACTCAACTTGCGATGAACTAAATCATGGGTGACATATCCTCAGCAAGCAGCTGAGCATGGTTGTGTTACAGGGAAAAACCAAGCTCATCATTGGGACCCTCTTCCACTCGCATGTCATAGCTCAATCACAAATGAGCCTTTCTTTTTCTTTTTCTTTTTTGTTTATAATCAAGAGACTGTTGCAATTACGATGGTATAATTGTGACAACATCGAGGGCACTTGGAAAAAACACAAAAATCACACACAAATGGTAGCGTCATTGCGAATTGGCATCAAAATTTGACCCCAAATGTTTTAGTGTGGGCTCATATTCAATCATGGGAGCACACTCATAATATCTTTCTTGAATCATACACTTCTCATCAATCTTCACATTAATGCTTTCAACTATCTTCTTTAATCTTAGATTAAAACATCTATAGGCTTTGCTTTTAGTAGAGTAACCAAGAAAAATACCTTCATCTCTTCTAGCATCAAACTTTCCAATGCTATCATCTCTCTTGATGTAGAACTTTCTTCCAAATATTTTGAAGTATTTTACAGTAGGTACATTACCAAACCAAAGTTTATAGGGTGTCTTGTCTGCGCCTGTTCTCAATTTTATTCTATTGATAGTATAGACTATTGTATTAACTTCATCTCTCCAATAGGTATGGGAAATCTTTCCTTCAATCATGATAATGCGCGCTGTGTCAAGTATTATTATATTCCTTCTTTCTACAATACCACTCTGGTGAGGGGTTCTAGGTGCACTTAACTGTCTTTTGATTCCATTTTCTTCACAGTAATCATAAAACTGGTCAGAGGTGAATTCTCCTCCTCTATCAGATCTCAGACATTTTATCTTTAATCCAGATTCATTCTCAACCTTAGCTTTGAACACTTTGAACTTCTACAAAGCTTTAGATTTGTCTTTTAGGAATGCAACCCACATCATCCTTGAGAAATCATCAACAAACAAAATAAAATACCTTTCTCTATAGTATGATCTGGTTTGAGTAGGCCCACATAGGTCTGTATGTATCAAATCTAATTTGTTTTTAGTAGAGTCTTTTTTTCTCTTGAATGAGGTCCTCACATGCTTCCCCATCACACATTCCCTACACATGGTGTCAATTGGTCTTGCAATACTTGGAAGGTCTCTTACTGCCTTTACATTACTTATCTTGACTATGTTGTCAAAATTGATATGACAAAGTCTCTTGTGCCATAGCCAACTGTCATCCACTGTTGCAACAAAATGACTTACTTCTGAATTGAGCTGAAAGACATTAACTTTGGTCTTTGATCCTGATGCAATCATGTCACCTTCTTTGTTGTTAATGATGAAATTGTTGTTTTTGAATTCAAACTGATATCCTTTATCAAGCAGTTGTCCAACACTTAGTAAGTTATGATGTAAGCCATCAACATAAAGAACATCATCTGTCTTATTCTTTCCATCTAAGGTGATAGAACCTCTGCCTATGATAGGTTTGGGATTGTTATCTCCAAAAATAACCATGCCACCTTTGTACTTGTCCAAATGTAAAAATCTATCTTTGTCTCCTATCATGTGGTGTGAACATCTGCTATCAATGATTCAGTCAGCTTTTGAAACTAATGCTAACTCTTGTGCTTTTTCTTCATCTTCTTTGTCCATTTCTTCAAGCATCTTCTCAATGTCTTTAATGGAAATGAAACCAATTTCATCTTCTCTTGAATCATCATCAGTTACACCATATTCAACATGATAACATTCCTTAGTGTACTCGGGCTTGTAATCTGATCTAAACTTATTGAGTCTTGTAGGAGACTTGGATGCAAAGTGACCAACTTTGTTGCATGAAAAACATTTGAATGGAAGCTATCCTTCATATTTCCCCTTACCTTTCCTTTCTTTCTTGGCAATAATAGCAATGATTTCTTCTAGTTCTATATCCACTTCTTCATTATTACTAGATCTTCTTAGAGATTTCTTGCTGTGGACTAAGGCTTTGAAAGTTGTCTCACTTTTGGGTTCTATCTTCAATCTTGATATCTCAAATGCAGATATTTTGCTAATCAAAGTCTCTCTCTTGAAGTCTTTTGAAAATTGCATAGTCTCATCTAAGATATTGATCTTGCTCTCATAGTCTATTGTTAATGTGGTCATTAGTTTGTCCATTATATCATCCTCTAAAATTTCTCCACCATTGTTCCTGATACCTGAAACTGCTTCATTAATTCTCTGATTGTATGCTCTGATGTTTTCTTCAGGTAGAATCTCTAGGTTGTTGTATCTTTTCTTCCATATCTTTCTACGTGCATTATTTTCTTGGATGTCTCCTTCAAACATATCTTATAAGTATTTCCAAATAGAGTATGCTTTATCTTCCATCTTGATCTCAAAAAATTCACTATCAGATAGGGCACTAATTAGGGATTCTTTGGCAATTGCATTTTGAGTGAACACTTCCTTTTGTTTAATTATAGAGTCTTCTTCTGCAAGGTCTTTCAAGGTGGGAACTTCAATTGCATGAGTGGAAATCTCATACATCTCAAGCCAATGCATTGAAGATGTGTTATCATTTTTTTCTTCCAGTCAAGATAGTTTTCTCCATCAAACTTAGGACTCTCTTTCCTGAAGTATGCCATTTGATCTACCTTAAGATGTTAGGCTTTCTCTCCAAGGCACTTGGCTCTGATACCAATTGTTAGAATAGTCCCAAGGGATAACTGAGAGAGGGGGGAGTGAATCAATTATCAGCTAGTTTAATTCTTTTCTTCAATTAAATATAGAATAACATTAAGCATTAACAAATTCAGATAACACAAGATAGAACACAACAATTTTGGTTACGGGGAAACCAAATAGGTAAAAAACCCGATGGGAATTAGCACCCACAAAGAACTGTACTTGAGTATAATTATCCTTGTTAGGAGATATTTCAACCCTATTAGGAGTTGTTCTTTACAATGCAATAAGTATAGTGACCTGGTAAAGGGTCTAACCCTGTTAGGAGTCTTTTACAAGTAACCCTGTTAGGGGTGAGGACTCACTATCCAAGAGCTCACTGCTAAGATGATGAAGGCTGCAACCTTCAGTAAAAAAGATATGCACTATATTTGATAAATGAACTATTTGAGTAGACTTGTTGTCTTGATCAATTCTAGTGTGCTGTATACTTCCACTTCTTCTTCACATAGATCTTATCTTAATGAATGAAATGTCTCTACTATCCCACAACAATGGACATTATGTTCTGTACTTTTTTTGTCTCTTTTATTATCATTCACACTTAGTTTTCACCAAATGAACTACTATAAGTATCTTCCCAAAAGATGTGATCTTCATTAGCTTTAGGAGTCCCTTCAGTACTTATTTAGTCAGCCATATCAAGCACGTAACCTGATTAGAATCACACAACCCAAACTAAATAAACGCGACGCTTCACTAAGTCGGCTCCACCAAATTAACTCCAACTTCATGATTTTGATAGAACATGTTTGGCACCTTTAGATAATTATCTTTAACTCATAACTAAACATGAATACAAACATGCATATCCCAATGATAGGCGCAACTCAAGAAATAATGTAATTATGTCAGCTCTTCACAGATAATCTTCAGTCACTGTAACTGTCATAACTAATTAACATAACTCAACTCAAACTTCATATCTTACTCGGTGTGAATGCACATAGAATCTAGAACATGTATACAGCATGGAAGTAAACATACATAGCTCCAAAACATCTGTATAGATAATTGCATATGGAACACCACTATGTATTATATGTTGTCATCAATGAAAAACATACAATCAATTATTTGCACAGAAGCAAATATCCAACATATTTATCATTTATGAATCAATGCATCAGTCTAGCCAAGGATTGGAAAGCTTCATTCAATCACTTCTGTCTTAATTCTACATACCCTGACATTAATTCTTTCCCTAGCTGTGGCATGTGAGGTTGATAGGTGATCAATTTTGAATAAGCCAATTGGGATAGTCATGAGTTCTTTTGTCAATTTTAAAACCTCATTATATGCAAAATAGGCCCGATAATTGATATGATTGGCTTATATTATCATAGCTCAGTAGATTTCATACATGTTTTCAAGATCCTTTCCCTTTAATAGGCTAGCTTCTTACATCCTGGCGCAAGACAAACCCTTGTGACTTTACCTTACTCTTACTACAGTTCTCCTGGCGATCATGCGAGTTTTCTATCTCCCAGTCTCTAAGCTTTAACCTTAACCTTGGTTTCATCCTGAGATTCAACACACACCACACAATTTGAATCTTATCAATAGTTTAGATCCTTCTTATTAACCCAGCTCTCAGCGCAACTTAACCTTTCTTATTTTAGAGATCACACAACTGCGAAAATTTAAAGTCACTAAAGGTTTTGATTTACCATGAGTTTGTTCAGATTTTTCTCAGCAGTCATATGATCTGAATCTTATCAAAGACCTACGATGAGTCTCTTAATCATCTTGTACTTGCTAAATCTCTCCGAAGATTTGATGACTACTGCTAATCTCCTTTTAATCTAACGGTTTGCACTGAATCTCTTAAGCTTTAACCTTAACTTTAGTTTTTCATGAGATCACTCAACTGCAAGCTATCTCTAAGTTGCCAAATAAATTTATTAACCATGGGTTTGCTTTGAGACTTAACATACACTGTAGATCTTTGAATAACTTAAACATATGTCAGCATCTAAAACATTATCTTTGAATCACTGAAAGCCTTGTGACTTTTTGACTTTTCTTAGCAATTTAATGCGAGCCCTGGGATCTTTTCTCAATCCACGATCGGCACTGAATCTCTTAAGTTTTACGTACTTGACCTTTTCTTCATTATATTACATGCCTACCCTTGGTTCTATCTTAATCCAATGGTCTATGCCAAATCTCTTAAACTTTTACTAATCTACACTTTTATATTGAGATAAAATGCTAGCCACAAGATATCTTAGTATCCATGGTTATTGCTAGATCTTGAGACATCAAATTTCATTTTCAAAAAATTGTGAGACTTAGCATCATCCATTGATTTGATGAAACATCAACGGTCCTCGCTAAATCTCATAAGACTTTACTTAACCCTTGGTTCTTTCAGAGATCTTGTGACTGAACAAATATAATAACCATGCCTTGACCTTGGTAAGTTTGTGAGACTTCATGACTGAATGAAAATGAGAGTCGCCATATGATTTCTTAACTCATGGGTTCCTCTGGATATTTCACGTCAACCACAGGATCTGATTTAGATCAACCACCCGTGTTTAATCTCCCAACCTTTGAAAGCATATTCTTTACCTTTCGAGATTACGTGACCAAAGCTTTGCGTTGATTCCCTTAACAAAAGGGAACATTCAGAAATGTTTAAGGGATTAATCAGCTATCTTAAAACATGAAAAGGGCACATGACTTAAAACACTTAAGTTACTCAAAAAAGGTAACTTCAAATTAGAAACAAGCTATGAAGAACTAGGGTTTTTTTCTCGATAAGGATAAAATAATGACCTAGGGCTTAGGGTTTCACATTTATTATTGCTTTCATTGCTTGGAGATCAACATTTTCAGGAAACTTTGATAGTACTCTAGACAGGTTTTGACATTTCAGGCAAAATTAACACTGGGAACCCAACATTTTTAATAGCAAGACTCAAAAACTGCAAATATACCCAATAGGTGAAAACCTCTCTTAGGTACTGGTGCAGGAGCACCCTGGAGATGCCAAGAAAATATGGTAGTCTCTTGTCATTTTGGTGTGCTAGTGTGTGTAAGACCCTCTAGTAGGGCAATGTAATTATATAAGGTCATGTTGACCAAGGGTAGTTTAGGTAGTTTTCATTTTGTGCTTCTTTTCTTGTGTAAATAGCTCTTTTTGGCTCCATTTAATGTGGTGTACTTGATGATGTCATCAAATGTTAGGATGATGTCATAGAATTTTTTAGGGTCCTTAGGTACCCTAGGTGGTCTAAATAAGGTTAGATAAGGTAGATTGGTGGAGAAAACACTTACAAAGTGTAAGTTGTCAAAAGATGTAAAATGTTGCTATGCAACATTAGCAACTTTTAAAAGTTGCTGACAAATTTTGTTGTCTAGAGGGTTTTCAAGGTTCTAATTTGTTTGGAACCCATAGGAGGGATGAAACTTGTGTGGATACCATATTTAAGGTGTAAAAACCCTAATTTTTAGGAGAGGGAATTCATTTGTACAGACTGACATTTTGGAGCAGATAATTTTCCATGAGATAATAGCAGATTGAAGCATTTTTGTGTTGTTTTTGCATTGAATGGATTGAAATTAAAATTGTGACTATTGGAATCCATGAATGTACATGTTACCAAAATTTTCCCATAATTATTTTTTGGTTGTTGTTTGTAAATTTCTTGGTTTTGGACTGTTTGTTATCTTGATTTGGAGCAAGGGCAAAGATGTGGACCTAACTCCACTTCCCACCATTGGTTCTATACGGCCATCTAGGAATGGGGACTAGGTCCATGGAGCTACCATACTATGGAAGGAGGAGCTCTCAAAATGCTGGCATGTATTTTTAAGCACTTGCCCTAGGCGAGCTAAACTCATAGCCCGGTTAGAGGAAGCAAGTGACAGTTGGTTTAAAAGTTGCAGGGGCTGTTATCATGAGACAAGAAGGCCATGGGTGTGTTTGATGATGTTTTTTAGGTTTTCCCCAAGGTTTAGGAGTGCCCAAGGATCCAAAAATACAAGTTTTGAATCCCAAGACACCAAACTGGTCTAAACACAAGAAATGTGCCATATTCTGATAACAGGGTGTACGGATAGTTCCAGACTAAGGGACCTAGAAAATCCTTGTGGGTTTTTTCCTTACCTAAAGACTACCACAAAAGATCAGGGTGTCCTTTGAGATATTTTTTTTGTTTTTAAGGTTTCCTAAAAACTAGGAGGCCTAATTGTGCAAAAAGGCTACAAGGCCTAGAAAGTAGGAAACTAGAACCCGATGGCAATATGGATCAACTTGGTGGTTTTAAACCAAGTTTGGAATTCAAAAATGGAGAATGTTGAAGCCCTAACCCTCCTGAAAATCCAAACTTAAGTGTAGGGCTTGGAGTGGTTTGAGTGGAAGGTTCTTGTGGAACACAAGAATGGTGTCTTTAACATGATAGGTAGTTTCCTTGGTTGGAGAGGAAGAACTGATTCTTCAGAGTGTTGAAGGGTGGATTGAGGAAGCCCTATAGGTCTTGAGAGAGACCTATTAAGAGTTTCAAGCAAACTCAGAAGGTTACCAAGGAGGTTCCCTATCAAGTACCAAAGGATGGGGTACTTTATATCTATCCTAGTCACTTCTAGGAGCAGTCATCAATATTGATTGAACTGACACAACCTGTGAACATTAGGATATAGGAACATCCACACATCATCCATGTGGCATAATATTTATCAACAACAGAGATAAAATAATTGATTGAATTCTTTAAAGAGAAAAAAATCAAATTTGCATGGAGTTACTTAGACATGCCTAGTTTGGATCCAGATCTGATCATGCACCATCTCTCTATCACACTAGGATTCAAACCAATAAAAAAGAAGCTCCAAAAAATGAATCCTCAAGTTGCTCTATTGATTATGGCTGAATTTTAAAAGTTACTAAAAGCTAGATTCATTCGAGCTATTGATTAAGCCGAGTGGATTTCAAACATTGTACCAGTATCCAAAATAGATAAATCTATCCAAGTCTGTACATACTTTAGGGACTTGAACAATGCTTGTCCAAAGGATGACTTTCCTTTTTCCAATAATGATATGATTATGGAAATGACAACTAGATATGAAATGTACTCCCTCATGGATGGTTTCTTTTGATATAACCAGATCAAGATTGATCCAAAAGATCAGGAAAATACATCTTTCACATGTTCTTGGGGCACCTTCTATTGGAATGTTATGCCCTTTGGACTGAAAAATGTAGGAGCTACTTATCAAAGGGTTGTCACAACAATCTTCCATGACATGATGCACAAAAACATGGAAGATTATGTGGATGACACACTGGTTAAAACCATGGAAATATCCACACACCTACAAGACTTGGGTAAAATGTTTGACATAATGGAGCAGTTAAAGCTTCGACTAAACCCAAAGAAGTGTGCATTCAGAGTAACCTTCATAAAATTGTTGGGTTACATTGTTTTAGAAAAATGAATTGAGGTAGATCCTAAAAAGGTGCAAGAAATCCTAGAGATGCTGCCACCTAAAAATATTAGTCAGATGAGGACACTCCAAGGAAGAATTTAGTCCATCAGGAGATTCATCTCACAGTTAGCAGACAAATCCCAACCATTCATAAAAACTTTGTGTAAGGGAGTCACATATGAATGGGATGAAGAATGAAAAAACAACTTTGATCAAATCAAGGCATACCTGGATAACCCGCCAGTATTGATGCCTCCTACACTAGGAAAACCATTAATCTTGTATATATCTGCCACGACAACATCACTGGGGGCACTTCTGGCATATGAAGACAAAGAAAAGAAAGAGAAAGCCATCTATTACATCAGTAGAACCTTGGTATCTTATGAGATGAACTATTTAGTGATATAGAAATCTTATCTCACAGTTGTATTTGCATCTTAGAAACTGAGAAATTTATGTTAGCACATTCCACAAAACTGGTTGCAAAAATCAATCTACTAAAATATATTTTGAGTAAAGCAAATTTGACTGGGAGACTAGCTAAATTGGTCATGCTCCTTAGTGAGTTTGACATTGAATACATTGAGTGCAAAGAAATTATGGGACAAGACATTGCAAATCAATTGGCTGAGTCTCCATTACAAGATAATATCCCAATCAATGATGAATTTCCAGACAATTTCATTCTGCAAATAACACACAGGTCATGGAAAATGTTCTTCGATAGATCTTTTACATAACTGGGATCAGATGTAGGTGTCTTGTAAATAACACCTCAAATCTATTTGATACCAAATGCATACAAGATGGTGTTCCCTTGTACAAATAAAATTTTAGAATATGAATACTTGGTTAATGGAATCAAACTGGCAATTGAATGGAACATGTAAGAGCTACACATCTATGGAGACTCCCAAATCATCATCAACCAAACCAATGATGTCTATCAAACTAAGGATGATAAACTCATTCCTTATAAGAGAATGACTAATGAATTTAAGAAATAATTTACATACATCACGTTCCAGTAGGTCCCAAGGACACAGATCATAGTAGTTAGTGCCATGGCTACATTAGCATCCTCACAACCACAAGAGGAAGAATTCCACTATGAGTTCCTAGTGGAAGAAATTCATTTCCCTGCCTACAACTCCCCAGACTCCCACATGGTTTGTTCTATCATAGGACATGAGTTTTCCTGATACAAACATATCTACGTGTACCTTTTCCATCAGGTCATACCTGATACGCTTACTTGGAATGAACACCGACACCTTATCCAAAATGCCTCATGGTATGTTCTCATAGCTAACAATCTTTATAGATGAGGTCTAGATGGTACTTTTCTTAGGTGACTAGAAAAAGAGAAGTATAAATGTTCATTAGCTGAGGTCCATGATGGTATTTGTATTTTTCATTCTAATGGCCTATAAACTGCTAAGAGTCAGGTACTACTAGCTAGATATGGAAAAAGAGGCAGTAAGATATGAAAAGAAGTGTAAGAAATATAAAATCCATGGAAATATTATACATTCTCCAGCAAGGGAACTAATTCCCTTTATCACACACTGGCCCTTCCAATAGTGGTCATTCAACCTCATCGGTCATATACACCCATCTTCTTCTAATGGGCACAAATTCATCATCATCGCCAATGAGTATTTCACAAAGTGGGTAGAGGCAGTCCCACTAATCAAAGCTATAGGCTAATAGGTGGCCTTATTTATTCTGAATCACATTATCTATAGATATGACATTCCTTCAACCATTATAAATGATAATGGAGGGCACTTCAAAAACACCAATATTGAAGAACTTTGTGAGAAGTTCAAGATGAAACAACACTGCTATTCCATTTATTATCCATAGGGTAATGGATAGGCTGAGGCCGCCAATAAATTTTTTTTGAAAATCTTGTACTGTACTGTGAACAAACCTGGATGGGATTGGCATTTTCAGATCAATCCCACACCGTGGGCATATAGAACAAGTATCAGAAAACCTACTAGGACAACCCCCTTTGCTCTTTTCTATGGAGAAGAAGAATTACTACCCATAGAAGTAGAACTCCCATCTCTGAGGGTTTCTCTATGAATACTTATCATAGATGAAGATCACAGAGTCTCAAGGCTGAAAGAACTAGAATTGTTGGATGAACGTTAGCAAGTGGCATTCGATCAACTCAAAGCTTATCATAATATAATGTCTAGAGGTTATAATAAAAAGGTCAAACTAAGAGAAATTTAGGTGGGAGACCTAGGGTTGAGAGAAAACCCCTATAATAAGTCACAACGAGATCAAAAGGGGAAATTTGAACCCAACTGGCTGGGTCGTCATCATTATTGCAGCATTCAGCTCCAAAGCCTATCAACTCTCTACACCTGAAGGATAAAACCTCCAAGATCCCATAAACACTAGGTCTGAAAAAATGATCTTCTTGGTGAAAACTTGGTAAATAGGCACCTTGATGCGTCAAATAAAAAAAAATAGAAAATGAGAAAATATTTTTATAAAAAAATTTGAAAAAGAAGAAAAAAATGTCTTGGTGAAAACCTAGTAAACAAGTGCCCTGGTAGCAAAAATAGAATCTCTACCAAGTAGGTGAAAACATGGTAAACAAGTGCCTCTTGTACTAAACGCTCCATCTATCAATGCCCAATATTGGAAATCCTTTGCTTAAGTTTTTACATTAACTTTCACTCACTTTCGTGACACTTTGATTCTTCTGAGAACTCTCCACACTTAAAACTGATCCAAAGTCATGGTCTAGGGGCGATCAAATTGTCTTTGTCCCAATAGTATGAATCAATTCAATGACCACAATTTGATTTTGTTACCAGGGGGCATGGGTACCCAACTTGATCACATCTTTGGTTTACACAAGAGTCCATAATCTTATCATTTCTAAAGGACATCTCGCTACTGACGCAATAGGTGTTTCTCAACACCCTAATCAAAATTGTTTCTTAACATTGTCTTTGGACACATCTATGTTTCTTAACACACATCAGCTATACAAACATAAACAATAGATTGATAGAAATCAAATATATTGCACTCACAAGAATGACAGTGTTTCTTAAAACCTCATACATGTACACATTTGAAAAATTTGAAACTAACTGAAGTATGTTGAGCTTATATTTGTATTTTGTCTATTCTCATTGATTTTCATTAATCTTTTATTTATCTACTGCTTGTTGGTGTGGTCTTGATGATCCTACAACGTCAAATAAATTGGGTGTATGTGATAAGGACTCCTGCATTAAGGTGGAAAAGCCTCACATCCATCGATCCTATTTACTTGTATGCCAAGGTGGGGTCAGAACAATCTCCTTGACTATTATTGCTCTGCTTGTTTTTGCAAGACTGCACTCATGGTTTTCTTGGCTTTGAATGCCTTGATACTGGTGTACTCTTACAACATCAAATGGAAACAATGTCCAGGTCATCGCAGATTTTATGCCCCGATGCTTATGTTAGTTTCTCATATCTTATCCAATGAAAGTCATATTCATATTCTTATAGTCATAGTGACACCATTAAGGATTGTATCGACTTTGATGTTTCAACAAAATGCTCAATGATGAAAAATTTCAAAGCTAAAAGATCAGTAAATACACCTTAGGTTGCATTCATGTTAGTCTTGCATCTTCATTTGTTTGGTGTTGAATCTGCATAACATCGATATCTCTCTCCAATGTCAAGGATTTGAGGTTCTTATTCATCAATCTTCTCACTGTCAAGTGGTCAAGCTACGTGTTGATACAGACAGGATTGAGTACCTATGTTAATAGTTCATCTTTTACATACATGAGATGTTAGAAAAATTACATTGCATTGCATAATCATAACATCCATATCATTCATTGCATTATCATTACATCATTACATATCCATAAACATAATTAAAGTTGCATTCATACATCTATATCAATCAAAAAAAGAACTTAAAAACATTGCATCATTGCAAGAACTATCCATACATCTAGATATCATATCACATCTAACCACTACATCAACATATGCATAAAAATACATATTCATCTACATAAAGCATAAAAGAAATGCATCCATGAATTGAACATCTCATGAATCACATCACATCAACACAAGTATGAAGAAATTGAATCATAAGTTGCTATATATCATCAAGTGTGTCAGGGGTACATCTCAAAATATACATAAAGAATCAGAGCAATGTCATCATAATATAAGACCAAACATGGGTACACCATCAGAATGTATATCAAAGAACTATGAATAACTCTCAGCCATGTCCTCAACATCAGGAATGTGTCATGGAGGCTGAGGAGCATCATCTACAAGAGGCATGCAAGAACCATTTGATCTGGCCATAAATTGTGATTAAGGAACCACCAGTTGTGCTACTAGCACTACCAAATTGTACACAACCACATACTAGGAAGCCTTGCTAGTACTTAGAGTAGCTACATGATGATAGTGGTCTCTCTTAGCCTACATGGTGGCTACCTGCTAGTCTCTCTTGGCCTGTATCGCGGTAACCTGCTGATCTCTATCTGCTATCAAGTCTAGAATATGTTGATCACACTTTGTAACCCTGGTTTATGCCACAACTACCTCTTTCTGGAGAGTGCATACTCTCTCTCAATGAGAGAATGATATCCTAAGGAGTCCAAGGTACCTATCCCTACTCTCCCTATTCATGTGTCTGACCTTTTTCTCCCTCTCCAAGATCCTGTCCCTGCTCTCCCTGTACATCATGGCCTTGCTCTGCCTGGGCATCCTGACATTGTCTAACATGGAGGGATACATCATCAAAAACTGTTGTGTCCTGACCTATCACTGGAGCAGCCCATGATCCCAATAGTATGTCAATCCCCACTGATCCTAACCAATGAACCTCTCCCCTCTACCTTTTCCCAACTATGGGTGATGCTCTGCTTGAGATCTACCCTAGGTCTCCACCTGTCCACCAGGGTACTATAAAGGAAATCGCTATAGGGATGGGATCAACCTCCTCTATCCTTGGCACTCTCATCGCTGGATCTGTAAACCTAGGAAATGGATGCCTGCAAAAATAATCCTGGTACTCAGGCATCATCCCTTCATCTATTATGTCATCCTTGTAATCCCAGGTCGCTTAGACTATCCTGGTCATGTCGTGAACTGCACTAGCATATACCAGTCGGGGCTCCATCCTAATTTCCCCTCATCATAGAATTAGACATAGAATGTGAACTCTGTTGATATGGCCTGAGGGTGACCAAACTGCCTCTGAACCTAAGTCACCTTGAATCTCTCTACTACACTAGAAATATGCCCGATCAATGGGTGGGTCATGTACATCTCTCTACTCTAACATGCCCAATAACCCCATGCCTCTATTCCCCTGTATGCTCACCACTTCACCTCTATCATATCATCCAAATGGAGGCATCGGTACCCTATCCATCCCAGATGTGACTGTGTGACATATCTTACATATCTGAATATATAGGGCTACCCATCTTGTCGGAAGTCATTTACTACTGGTCAACATACTGGGAGTGTTAGGATTGGATAATATTAAGAGGGGGGGTGAATCAGTATTATAGAACTTAATTTAATTCTTCAACCATTTAAACATTAACCATAAACTTGCAGTAAAGAGAAGAACATAAGAAAATGATACAGTACTCATAACACCATATTTTGTTTTTGAGGAAAACCTGGCCAAGGGAAAACCCTAGTGGGGATGGTACCCACAAGCATCTACTAAAGTATAATGTCCCTGTTAGGAAACCTAGCCCTGTTAGGAGCTGAATATTACATAGAAAATTTCCTTTTTAAAGGAATTACAACCCTGTTAAAGGTTCACAACACCCTATTAGGGGCCAACTGAGCTTACAACTCTTAAAAAGTAATTCTGATTACAAAGTGTTCTCAGTCATGAACAAAATAGGCAACACTAGTGATTAGATAGTTCATTTATATCTCTTCAATGATCTCTGTCATTCTCTATACTTCTATTCGCTTAACAGCTCATCCAACTAATCATCAACATCATATCTCTTTATCAAAAAAATATCTCACATACATATCTCACAACTTTACAAAGTCGGCTCTCAATATGAATATTACAAATATTACAAATTTTCTCTTCAATACAAAATACAATATAATATAGTAAATATAAAATGCATATTCGGTGCTCTTGAATAGTTAATGTATAGGTTATCAACAACCAAAATCCAACTTTGATTTCCTTGAGTCCATGTCATACTCCCTCAATATTCGCTACTGTCCAAATGCTCTGTATCACTATTTTGCTACTGTCTGTCTGTCTTCAATTCTTTCTAACTCTCCGTAGACATTACCAAAATCAAATTGATCTTAGGTGGAGGTCATACATACCCCATACTATCTTCCTCTAAGCTCACTTTCCCTAGTTCATTGATCTCGATCTTTGATATCCAAAATACTTCTGTATCTCTACTTCTATACTTAGTCAATTTTTGAATCAGCAAAACTTGTCTTTAAATAAATCGATCTGAAACCCACATGTGTTGCCATAAATGATAATGAAAAAGTGAATCACATTTACACAAAATGATCACTTTCCAACAATCTCTCTCTTTGGCATTGATGGAAACACTTAAAAAAAATGAATAAGTGTTCCAAAAAAAACTGTCTCCTCTATGTTCTCTCCTTCCTCTTCTAGTCTCTTCTCCTATTTTCTCTTCTCCTCTATTAAGAGACTTGATGCTTCAATGGTTAAATTGAAACAGTAAATTGATCTATTCACATATACAACTAGAATTTCATATTTTTAGATCTATTTTAAGCGAATTACCTTTATAATCAATGTTATCAATTCAATACCTTTGCTCTACACTATTCTGTTGTGTGATGTTGTATCACTATTCATCAGTGTCTGCAAAATTTAGCTCTTTCCTTAGCTTGATTGATCAGGTTTGAATTAAGGCTTTCTTCTCCTTTAGAATCTCTTTAGCATCTATTCTCTTGTCACTCCCCTAATTCATATTGAATTAGCTTGTCTCTTATATAGACATGATTTCACCATTTCATGAATTTCTTGATCTTGGTGTGATCCACAATTCTCGCCAATTAGATTTAAAGCAAAACTCATGTTTAATCTCGTAGATATCTTCTTGAAAACTGGACAAAGCAACTTTAAATCCTTTACTTATCTTCAGCTTTATCTTGTCAATTAAAACAATGATAAGTATCAGTTAAGTCTATATTTAGCTCTTGACAGCTAAGCATTTTGTCATTTCTAAACTTTTTGTTATGTCGGTCAATACTTCAGTTAGTTTTCGGTGACAACTGACTGTTCCGTTGGTGTGACTTCAGTTGTCTTCAAGATCTTTGCCCATCGGGCAACACTATAATTTTTTCTATCAGGTTACACTGTGTTTTTCTCATTGGGTAACACTGTGACTTTTCTTGTCGGTAATGCTTTGCTTTTGCTTGTCGGGTAACACTGTGACTTTTCTCTCATTGGTTTACTCTATCTATTGGTGTGCACTCCATCGGTGTATACAGTCAGTTTGTGAATACTTAACTTTTATGCATTACTAATAACATAGCCTTTGATTCATTATTTCTTTGAAGTCTTTAGCAGTATGTTCATGACCATACAGATTATATCAAGTTGACATCAATGACAATACAATACATTAACTGATTTACTGCCTTGCATTTAACTTTATGTGTCTTGGTGATCATCAACTTAACATCTTTAAACATTCAATCAATTATAGTTCATCAATCTCTCCCTTTGGCATTGATGACAACACACTATATTATCACACTATATATCACTAATACAATATGAAATATAATAGTTGAAGTTCATCAAACTACCAATCTTATGTACTATAACCGATACAAATATCTAGTCCTCAGTAAGTTCACATAGCTTAGATTTGATTCTTGCAGCTCTCTTTCTATCTTCAATCCCTTCACTAGAGAGATGTAGAATCTCTTTTTCTGATGTGATGTGTTCTCTTCTTGTGTCAAAATCTCTCCTTTTGACTATTCTTTTATTTTGGTGTCTCTTTTCTCTCTTTGTCAGCAATCTCTCCATTTGTATGTACACTCCCTTTCTGGTTACATCTCTCCGTTTGGATAATGTGATGGATATAATATCTCCCTAATGTGATAATGGATATAATCTATCCCTTTGACAACAATGCCAAACAAATATTTGATAGTAATGCCAAACAATCCTTCCTATCCATAATATACTCCCTGAATTTCCCAATCCATCAGCAATATAACAACTATGGTGCTTGGAGTAGATAAATACCTTGTTATGTATAGATGTATCTTAGAAGTCCATTTTTCTGCTTGCATCAACATGAATGAGATTTTGATAATATTTAGGCTGATGCAACCTTCTAGTCATCTTACTAACCAGTAGACAAGGGTCTGACTTCTAGTCTTTTTCTCAAGTACTCCAATGCATCCTTGGGCAGTGGCTTTGTGAAGATATCAGCTAATTGTTTCTTTGATTGCACATACTGAAGTATCACCTCCTTTTCTTGAACTTGTTCTCTCAAATAATGATACTTGATAGCAATATCCTTTGTTTTAGCATGCATGACTAGATTCTTGGAAATGTTAATTGCACTGGTATTGTCACAATAGATAATTACTGGTTCAAGAATTTTCATATGCATACCTTCCAGTAACTATTTGATCCATGCAATATTTGAGCAGTTTGCAGTAGCAGTAACATTATCTTCTTCTACAGTTGATAGAGAGATGCATCCTTGCTTCTTGCTTATCCATGTGACAAGTCTGTCACCCATAAAGAATTATCCTCCAGTTGTTCTCTTTCAGTCATCAATGTTTCTAGCCCAATAAGCATCGGTAAAGATCTTAAGTTCAAATTTTCCTTCTCTTCTATACCATAAGCCATATTCCTTGGTATTCTTTAGATATCTTAGGATTCTTTTCACAACAGTCATATGTGATCCCCTAAGATTAGCATAAAATCTTACAACTATTCCAATTGCATGTGCAATATCTAGTCTAGTATGTACAACATACATGAGTTTTCCAATCATTGATCTGTACAAAGTTAGATTTACCTCCGGTGACTTGTCCTCCTTTTTTAGCTTATATCTAGTTTCCATTGGTGTTCCAACTAGCTTGGAATCTTCCATCTTGAAAATTTTTAGCACTTCCTTGATGTATTTGGATTGTGTAATGAAAATGCCTTCGTTTTGCTGCATGATCTGTAGACCAAGAAAGAACTTGATCTCTCCAAAAATAGACATCTCAAAATCTTTGCTCATTTCATTTTAAAATGATTTGCATAGCATATCATTGCCTCCAAATATGATGTCATCAACAAATATTTCAGAAATCAAAACGTTAGCATCGGTATCTTGTTTCAAATAAAGATTATTGTTTTCACTAGTTCTTACAAATCCAATACTTATGAGATAGGAATGAAGTCTTTCATACCAGGCTCTTGGTGCTTGTTTGAATCCATACAATTCTTTGTGTATTCTACATATTGTACGCCTCTCTCTCCGGTTTCCCACAGCTTTCCAAGGGCGGGGGTTAGTAGCAAAGGTTCACAAGTGAATGCAAATCAAGTACGCAATGACTACTAAAAGAATAACAGAAACATGAGCAATAAAATATACAAACAACAAAAAGACAAACGAATGCAAACCCTTCGATGCTTGAAGCTTCTATTGTTTCTCTCTACTCCTTCTGAAACACTGTTCTTGATGCTCAGTATTGGCTGGGCAGCGTCTATGACTTGAGAAGCGTCGAGAATTTGATAATTGCAAAGTGTGTGTGATCGCAAGATAGCTTGAATGTTGACAAAGTAATGGTGCTTTAAGCTTGAAATCCTGGATCCTTCAAATGGTTATGAAGGGTTTATTATATAGGAATTGGTGATGAAATGAGTGGTTGAGATCAATCACAGAGATGGGGAGATGAACAGTTGTGATCAAAAGAAACAGGAGAGATCCACAGTAAACTACACCTCTTTATTTGGTTAAGAGGAGATAGAGTTTGGTTAATTGAGGAGCTAATTATGAGTTACCTTTTTGAACTGAAGAGGTGGGTGAAGTTACACATGTGAACTGGAGAGATGGGTGGAGTAACCCATGTGATGTAATTGGAGTTATCTCTTTGAAGATAAATGAAT
>MU223542.1:1381010-1391891 GCA_018584345.1 Thuja plicata | reverse complement strand
TAACATTCTGATTGAAAAGAAGAGCAATATGATCTAGTATAGGCAAATTAGAAGGATCTTTCCAGAGTACCTTGTAAGAAAGAGGATCCACTTGATACACATAATCCACAACCCTGTCTCCCCAATTTTTTTAATTTAAAGTAGGGAAAAAATGGAGGCTCTTTCTTACATTCACAAAAAACATATTATTCATAGAAATTTGACTCTTGCAAATATTTTTCTAAAGTTCGAACACAACAATCTTCATGCAAAGTTTTTAGATTTCAACTATGAATATAATAGTAAGATGATCTATTGTTTTCTTTATTAATTACAATTTTTTTTTTTTTTTATATCACAAAAAAAAAAGTAACCTTACAATTTGTCTAAATGATTTTATAAGTCCCACCTATCTATAGATGGAGGTTATTGTTTTTTTTAAAGGACTAATGCAAATTCCTTCCACTCTTAGCAATTAATTTATCTCTCTAAATAATTTATCTTATTCATTAAAATTAATTTTTCGTTGATTGTTAGTTTTTTTACACACCAATGTAAATGAGATTTTTTATTCGCTCGGATGTGTTTTGTCTCTGTGTCATTTGATAACAAGAGCTACATACAAAAAAGTTCCTTTTGTTTTCGTTTTGTCTAATTTACTAACTTAAATGGGTAGTAAAATAATTCAAAGGTAGAAATTAATTGATAATAAAAGTGCCACAAATTCACAAGGTCAGAAGTATCATTATCTTCAAATTAACTATATCATTTTAAATACAAATATAAAACTACAATGCTGATTCTAATCGATACAAATACCTCCTTTTTTCTTGACCTTCACAAACCAACATTAGATTTGTGTTGAAAGGTAAAATTTGAAACAATGTATAAATTGAGAAAAAAAATCAATTCCTTTAGGGGAATTCATAAGCTACATATGCATGCTAGCTGATCTAGGACCTAGAATAATTCTACCTATACATTGTCTTAGGAGAAACATATATATAATTAGTATATTCTGTTGCTAGTGATTTTTTCAACACTATTGTAGCACATGAAGATTGAAGGTAGATTTTAGAAGCAGAGGAATATATTTTTAAAATGTGAAGCTTGGTGAACAATCATCCAACAAATATAAATTTATTTACCTAGGATCATTCATTTAAGACATAGTATAGAAGAAAACTAATGTATAGCTCAATAAAAAATAGTTTTGCCTAAATATCCTAGGTATTTTTCACTATCGTTGATGGCATGTGTCATAAATTGTCATTTGGTAAACTTGAATACTATTATTGATATTAAAAAGACCTAAATATTTTATCATAAGACATCCTTGAAATACTATTATTGATATTAAAACTACCTACATAAAAATGTAAATACTATCATTTCTATACATGATAAACATAAAGAAAATCTTACGACAGAAAAGTTGTGTAAAGAGGGACTCATTTTTTTCTTGTTCTAGAGGAATCTGTCCCTAATTAGCATTTAATGTGAGGAGAAAATTATCCATGGTTAACATTTAATATGATGAGATAAGCCTTTGGAAGTGTTCTCAACAAGAACTTGGATTACAAGTATAAATAACTAAATTGTCTTCCTTGTCAATTGACCATAAAATTCTCTATTTCAATAATAGAATAATTATGTAAGGTTTTTTTTTTTGAAGTAGAAGTTGAATTCTAAAATTAGTATTTTATGAATGTACAATCTGTCCTTATTCTCACAACATTATTCAGTGTAGATCTTGATACTATTGATGTTGAGAGTATTCTGGAAGCCTGATGAGATGTTAAGTTGCGGTGAAAGGGAATCAGTGCAAACAGTTGGTAACCTTGAGATTCAATAGCTAAGGTAAAATTGATTGTTCACAAATAAAGTGTTAACTTGTAACCTAGTTGATTACAAATGCTTAATGAAAATTCAAAAAAATTACCGTTTTTACTTTTGTACTAAATTTGGTAGTAGAAGTCTCATGTTATGTGGCAATTAGATGATAGATACCATAGAGGGATTTTGTATGCCAACAAGTAAACAATACAAGTCATTCATAATGGTTTACAAATGCATGTAAGGATTATAAAACCACCTAGGACTTTGCTAGGAAATGGGGAAGCAGAAATCTATAGAAGAAATAGAGGAGGAAGCCCTTAATAGTAAGAAAATTAAGAAAATGTGTGCCTTGTAGAATATATATATATATATGAAACTCTTTTAAGGTAAAAATATCCTTAAAAGCCTAATATTATGACTAAGATTATAAAGTTGAAAATGACTAAAACTAAAATTAAAAAGACAACTATGTGCAAGCAAGGCCTAGGGACTGAATTTGATAACAATAATCACACAAGAAAAATGGATGTGATATTTCTTTGAAGAGTTAGTTTTTGTAGGAATATTAACCTAATGTTAGCTATGGCTTTTGTTAATGTTTGTAGCTTCAGTCGTATGATCATTAGAATATATATAATACACGTTGATTAATAATAATAATATAACATATTATTAATCACATGAAATTTAATAGTCAATATTAAATTATTATATTATTCTTAATTAATAATTGATTGATGAAACATTATTAAATTGATTAAATTATAATTAATGGGAAGAGGCATGTCCTTTCTTATAAATAATAATGAATAGACATGTCCCATGAAGGGACATGTCTCGCCTAGCCTCATTCCCAATATAAATGAAAGAGAGATTGTTGCATTTGAAAAACACAGACAACATAGAGTTTTATTACGTTTGCAGCTATCCAAAAAAATTAACATGGTATCAGAGCCAGATTGCAAATGTAAGTGAGTAGTTTGTTGCTGGTGAATGTGTGACTGTCTTAGAAACTACAGTCTCGGTAAACGGGCCATATCTCACCAATCCACCGTTGGATTTTTTTGAATTTCGGTTATGTTGGGGAAAGCTAAATTGTGAACAATCCCATCAGAGTGATTGGAGAAATAATATGGGGTTCTGAAGTTATGATGGCCTATGTACGGGTCTATGTGAAATTCCTGAAAGTGGCTTTCATTAAAGAGATATATTAATTTTTTATTATCATGGTCAAGCATTAAAAAAGAATAATGTATTCAAGGAAGTGTGTCTCTTTATAGAAAAAAGAGAATTCATTATAGAGTTTCAACTCTCTTGGAGCAATCAAGTCATTTAACAAGAAGACATGAGTATTGTTAAATGATATAAGAGTGGGAATTGTACATTGTGGGGAGAATAATAACCAATATTACATTTCCATTTGAACCATCCTTAGTGGAGAGTGAGAAAATGGTGATCATTCACTCTAGTTTGTCGCTCTACATGATGGTCGTCAACATGGCTAGCATGAATAAGATTATGATCTCCTGTAGTGTGTCCTCCACAAACAACTTCAAAATTTGATGAGAGTTGATATTTCCTATATGGGCTCACCTTACAAAAGGAAATATTTGAAACTTAAGATAAGTATTCCATGTTTTATTAATGCACATGAATTATTGAGTTTGAAATTTATGCTATAATATTGGCTAGTAAAATCTTGTATGCTTCTATCTTTGGTATTTCCGTATGAGATAGTTTAGTTTATAAGCTATTATAAATATCTCTCTAACATACCTTTGGGATAGAAGCACAAGAAATTGTTTTCAGAGGAAGTCTGAATCTTCAGAGGTAACTTTGGACGAGGAGATAAGAAGATTGATATCAGACTTAGAGGGAGTCTGACATTTCATCTTAAGCAATCTTGGATGATCAAAAAATTAATATCTTCTCAATGAGTTCTTCTCTATGAGAGAAGTTCGAGGTGAAATCCCTTGTTTTCACCCTCTACGTTGAGGCATGATGGATGTCATGTGTGTGACTCCATATTTTTAATGGGCCTACCCCTTGCGTACATCATGAGGAAGTGATGACTTCCAAATTATTATCACTTGTATTAGTAAGAGTTATTGAAAGGTGATGATCTTACAATAACCTAACCTTATATTGTGATTGACATCTTGTAATGGCTGAAATAAATCATAATAGATAGAGCTTGTGGATAGAATCGCTGATTGAGGCAATCCTTATTAAAGCTCATGAGTTTGTGGATAGAATCGCCGATGGAGGCAATCCACACGAGAGCTTGTGGATAGAATTTCCTATTGAGACAATCCACCCGGGAACTTGTGAATAGAATCGTTGATGGAGGTAATCCACTCTAAAGCTCATGAGTTTGTGGATAGAATCATCGATGGAGGAAATCAACATCTTGAGACTAGGTTTCTATTGATTACATCATGAGGATGATGCTTTTATTGCTTACATCATATGATTAATGTTATCAATTGTCATAAGTGTTGACATTGGATTGATTTATCCTCCCTAGTTAAGAGGGAGTGTTGATGTTTTGTATAGCTATGGTGAGGGTCATAAGTGTTGACACAGGAGACCACTACACATTCTTTTTTATCATCCTTCATAGCTAAGAGGGAGTGTTAATGTTTGTAGCTTCAGTCGTATGATCATTAGAATATATATAATACATGTTGATTAATAATAATATAATATATATGTTATATTATTATTAATCATATGAAATTTAACATTTAATATTAAATTATTATATTATTCTTAATTAATAATTGATTGATGAAACATTATTAAATTGATTAAATTATAATTAATGGGAAGAGGCGTGTCCTTTCTTATAAATAATAATGAATAGACATGTCCCATGAAGGGACATGTCTCTCCTAGCCTCATTCCCAATATAAATGAAAGAGAGATTGTTGCATTTGAAAAACACAGACAACATAGAGTTTTATTACATTTGCAGCTATCCTAAAAACTTAACAGCTTTGACTATCAAACAATTTTTATTTTGTTTCCTTAACAATAAGACTGTAGTGATTATAAATTTTAGACTAGATTATGCAACCTAATCTATGTTTCATATATGTGCATTGAAACCACATTACTTACAATAATTTTTCTATAGGCATATATGATAGATTATTTACAAAAATATATTGTGATAATCTTAAATACGATATATTTATTATGATCATATTAATGTGTTATTTTATAATAGGTTATGAAAGTTTTGGATGGAGAGTTCCACAACAAATAATGGAAATTTACAAACTGCAATAATAGACACATTCACTTTTGGATGTATTGTTTTTACTATATTACTGGTGAAAAGTGTCCTTTTGGTAATAATCTTGAGCAATGTGAAACTAATATAAAAAAGGTGGTGATTGTAATATTTCTTCTAATCAACATATTCTTGAGGTACATGACCTTGTGTATTGACTACTTGTACTTGGGAAAGACCTTTTAATGAAATTTATTATAAAATATATTTAAATAGATAAATATAAATATTTCATTGTATTATGTTTATATATATATATATATATATATGATGAACTATAACTGATTGAATGTTTGAAGATGACAAAGTTGATGATCACCAAGATGCAGAAAGTATATGCAAGATATTAAATCAGTTAATGTATTGTATTATCATTGATGTTAACTTGATATTGTATGATTGCTCATACAAATATTGTCACAACACGTAAAGATCTAAAGAGACAATTTTTTTGTCATCGGTAATCATGTACACCGAGTGACAGTAAACCCTAAGGGATAGTGAACCCTGAGCACATAAGTTCACTGTGTTACCTGACGGATAGTGTTACCTGACGGATAGTGTTACCCGAGCAAGTGATACAAGAGAAAGCATTACCGAGCTAACTACAGTTGTCACCAAAAAAAACTAAAGTTGACGCCTGCGCTATCTGTAGTAGTCACTAAGCACAACTGAAGTGTTGACCGATGGGAACTGAAGTTAGGAAAACAACAAAATAACTTAGCTGGCATGAGCTAAATATAGAGTTAACTATTTGATTACTTTGTTTTCATTGATCAGTTAAAAGCTAAAGATAAGAAGGAGATTTAAAGCATGTTTTATTCCATAAAACAAGGAGAGTTTTACTAATTAAAACTAAAGCAAGCATGGTAAGCTTTACGGATCAAGAAGTGATCAATGAAGAAAATAAGAAGGATAAGAAACGGTGAAAATATGTCTATATAAAGAGACGAGTAATTCATTATCAACAAGGAGAATTCTGAAGAGAATTCTGGTGAAGATAGAAGTCTTCATATAGATCTGATCATACAAGCTAAAGAATAGAGCTAAGAATTCTACAGACACTGAGCAACAGAGAAGCAACAACATTCACCGAGCAAAAAGAAGTGGAGAAAATTAATTGAAGAGAATATTGATCAGAAAATCTTCTTGTTTTAGTTTAACCATTGATTCAGAAAATCTCTTAATAGAGTAGAATCTAACCATCCTTTATATATTGAGATGCATCCCAAGGATTATCAAAAGGTTTTCATGTTGACAACATAGTGAATGCTAGGTCAAGTGATAAACTGTTAGTGATAAATCCTCTAACAAGGTTACACTTAACAGTGTGTTTGTAACCTTTAATAGGGTTGGATCTTCACCAAGCTCACTTTAGAAGAGTGAAAATTTTGGGTTATGCGTCTCAAATAGTTTTTCCCCTAACAGGGGTTCCACGTTAAAAATCTATGTGTCAAATGTGTATATGGTTCATTTCTTTGATGTTTTTCTTTAGACATTACTAAAACATGATTGATCAGTAAACACTAAGTTATTTACTATATTTCGGTAAAAGGTTAAGAAAATATAGACTATTATTCGGTAAAGCTTAAGGAAAGAATAAAAAGTATAAACACCGAGCAGTATATACATGTTAGTTTCACACAAGGCATACATCTTGTAGGACTAAAGTTAACTAGATGTTTTATATGTGGTATAAATTTTTGGGTTGATTTATTGGATTAATTTTTGAGGCCACTGATTCACCCCCCTCTCTTAGATATTCTAACAATTGGTATCAGAGCTTGTGTGCTTAGAAAGAGAGTTTAAAGACTCAAGCAAAAGATCACAAGATGAGAAAAAGGGATGTGCCTAAGTTGAACAAGGACAACTTTGCATCATGGAAAAGCAGGATAAGACTCCACCTATCAAGTATTGGAAATGATGTCACTCCATACTTAGATAGTGAATTTGTTTTACGTAGTGGACCTCCAAAAGTTGATAAATTGATAGAAAAGCATGAACACAATTCTATGATGATAGAACTTGCTTCCTCACTCTTTGATGCTGAATTTGAAGATGTCAAATCATACACCACTGCAAATCAAATGTGGGACAATTGAAGCTAGTACATGGAGGCAACAAGAATGTGCTAAGAGCTAAGGCAGGAATCCTAAGAGGAAGGTTTGATGACCTAAGTATGAAAGAAGGAGAAAAAATCACTCAGTATAGCTGCAGAATCAAAGAGGTTGTAAATGCTATCCAAGGAGTAGGAGGTGTACTTGAAGAAGAAACAATGGTAAGTAAAATTCTCAAAACCTTACTTCCTGTATATGATATTAGAGTATCTTCTATACAAGAAATGAGAGCAGTAGAAAATAACAATTTTACTGTAGATAGTTTGATTGGTAGACTTATTTCATTTGAGATGAATAACTTTGACAACAGTGTCTTACAAACTATTGAGTCTGCATTCAAATATTTTTTGAAAATAAGTAAATCAAGTCATAAACACACTATGATAAATTATAGTGAAAGTGATAGTGATGACCAATAACTTGATGAGATTGTAGCCCTAATGGATAGAAGATTGTAGAGAGGCAAAGGTAGATACAACAATAAATTAACATTGGTATGTTTTAATTGTAAAGAGATTGGACACTTTGCTGCTAGATGCCCTAACAAAAGAAAAGAAGACAAAAACACTGATAGATCATATGAATATAAGTTTGACAGAGGCGATGATAGAGATTACCAAAGCAATTGACAATTTGATAGAAGAGATAACTAAGAATACAAGGAAAAAGGGAAGAAAGATTGTTACCTGGCTAAGAACAAAGCTGAGAATACTGACACCGAGTCTGATGAAGATATTGAGGTGGTATTTTTTGCTATGCAGGATGATTCAGAGGAAGAGGAAAGGTATGTTGAAACCGCACTCATATGTAAGGTTAGTAAAAATGATGTCTAGATTATTGATAGTGGTTGTACTCACCACATGACTGGAGATAAGGAAAAGTTTGAAACTTTTGAGTATTATAATGGTGGATCAGTAAGAATGAGAAATGACTCACCTTGTCCAGTTTAAGGTAAAGGAACAATAATGTTGAATAATTTGATCATATGTGAAAATTCATATTGGGTGAAAGGACTTAACTATAATCTATTGAGTGTTTCACAACTGAATAACACATGACACCAAGTTGCGTTTGAGAACAAAAAGGAAAATATCTTTAATGAATTAGGAAGGTTGATCAAAAATGGTGAGCAGAAAATAGGTAACCTATTCTATCTTGATGATATTAATACCACTTATTTAATGGCTAAAAATGAAGACATATGGTTGTGGCATAAAAAGTTATGTCATGTGAATTTTGACAACATTGTTAGGATAAGAAATAAAAGGAAAGTAAGTGAAAAAAATACACATATAATTCTATTCTAGAATTAGTCCATACTGAACTATGTGGACCCATGCAAACAAAGAGCTACTATGAATATAGATACTTCATTCTCTTTCTTGACGATTATTCTAGAATGATGACAGTTATGTTTTGGTGCAGGAGCACACCTAGGCTAACCTCCATGTTTTAATCATTTTTGGCTTGTACTTGACATTGGCCGAGGCAAGATAGTTAGGTTGCTTTTAGACCTTAGAAGGTCATTGCAATGTGGGCTAGGTGAGTTAGTCATTAGGACTAAGGTCACCAAAGTAGCCATTGGTAGTAGCTTTTCATTTTATTAGGCTTAGTTGCTAAATGAGGGATTTGAGTCATGAATGTGTCCTAAACACATAAATGAGGACATAGAGATGCCATAAGGTCTTTAATGATCTTGGATCCTCGAAATGAAGAGGTTAGAGGTCCTAGAAATGAGGAAAGTGGCATAATGGAAAAGATGCCAAAAGTTGCTAAATTATTGTCATGACAATATTTGCAATTATTGCAAATGTTGCATGCAACATGGTTACCTTGGACCCCCCTAAAAAATAGGAATAGGGAATCAACCAAAAAGGCCTAGAATGATGGAAGAAGGCATCTAATGCATAGAGAGACTCAAATCTCAGGAGTTAGTCATTGATTGTAACAAGTTGAAGGAGAGCAATACAGTCTGCAATTCTGGTTTTCTAAGAATCCCATGTTTTTCATTGCGACAGTGACATTTTATGATTGAAAGCCTTGAATTAATAGTTGCTTTGTGTTCTTAGGATAGTTACAAGAATTATTTATTCATTAAGTTAGTTGTTTTGAGGTAGTGTATGGTCTTAGTTAAATTTATTTCAGTTTAGTAGACTCACTAGTCCTGTCCTGACCAGTCAGTCTAGTTATGGCTCCCCCATGAAATCTAACCATGGGATCTTCCTAAGGATAGATGGAAATTTTATGGGATTCAATGATCTGTACATATGTAGATTTAGGAGTTAGGGAAATTCAAGTTGCTATTTTTAATTCCAAGCCCTAGGCAAGCATGCACTGTCCGGTTAGTGGTTTCGAGGTGAAACAATGAGCATTCTTATGCAGGGTAGTGAAGTACTATACGGTCTAAGTGCAGTTTCAGTTAGGGCATAGTCAAGTTTGTATCAATCTAATTGGTCAAAGTTTGAGCAAGTTTTTCATTGTGTTCCAGACTGTCCTAGAAATTAGGCCTATTAGCCCTATTGATCCTAGTTTATAGGAACCCTATGTACGGAGGACTTCTGAAACTAAAACCTTCAAAATATATTGTAAAGTGATAGAGGGTATTTGAATGTGTGATTTGTTTTTCAACTTCTTTGGGAAATTTTTAAAAGAAGTGGGAAAAACACACTGTGAATGGCTACAAGGAATAGGCCTCAATTAGGCTTCCAAGTGATTGAATCCTTGAACCCGGTGAAGACCAAGTTGAAGATACTAGTGTAACATATGAAAATAGAGGTAGATAGATAGATGTTGATGTTATGTTACCAAAATGTAAAGTAAGGAGATTTGTGTATTAATTGTTGTTTGATTTTCTTAAAGTGTGTTAAATCCCTTAACCCTACTTTACATTTAATTTGAATTGTATTGATTGTGTATTGAAATTGTGATTAGGGAGAAGATAAGATACTCCTTTTCTATCCTCAAATGCACAAATGGAAGATCCAAGTTGATCAACCCAAAAGAAGCGTTAATGCACAAATGAATCAACTATTTAAAAAGAGAATAAAGAAGGGGATCTTAAATTCTGTTAATTGATTAAATAAATATGTTTAATTATAGTTATTGAAAAGGGATAGGAAGAAGAACCAACCTTACAAAATTTTAGATCAAAGAATGCTATTTTATGAGGTCTGTAGACTGTTTCTAGAAAAACTGACAAATGATCCCAAACTGGAACGCAAAGATGAACAAAACCCAGAAATGTTTTTCCATTCTAATGTCATCTTATGAAAAAGGTCAACCTTGACCCACAAATGTCAACCCTGACCCAATAATGTCAACCCTGACTTGCACAGGTCTGATAGAGAATCTGTTCATGCCGTCCGAAAGAAAACTGAAAAGGGTATCTAGATCTGTGTCCAAATCCACAGTCCTGAACCTGTACCTGCAAGAAAAAGAGGATTGTTTGTTGTGGGGGAGGGGTTTGCCTTAGTCAAACCCCAGTTTTGGAATTAACCTCACATATATGTAATTGAAATTGTAGAAATAGACAAAGTAAATGCATAAATTCACCTTGCTTGAAAAAGTCCTTGTGGAGGATTTGAATCCTTGAGTCCACAAGTATGTATGCACCAAATATGTAGAATGTAGAATGGTAGGATGTCTTCA
>MU223542.1:1335575-1349502 GCA_018584345.1 Thuja plicata | reverse complement strand
TATTCATCTTGTGATCTTTAGCTTAGGTCTTGAAACCTTCCTTCTAAGCACACAAGCTCTGATACCAATTGTTAGAATAACTGAGAGGGGGGGGGGTGAATCAGTGGCCTCAAAAATTAATCCTTTACTTCAACCCAAAAACTTATTACCACATTTGTAAGCCTCTAGTTATCTTCATTCCTACAAGATGATTGCCTTGAAATATTAATAACAAATAACTACCGCTCGGATTACTCTTTCAAACCTTATTCTTACTTTTACTGATTAGCAGTCTTTCTATTTACCGAAATATAGTAAATAACTAGTGTATACCAATCAATCCAAATTTATTTATGTGAAATGAAAAATAATAAAGTAATGACTCATAAACACATTGGCACATGGATTTTTAAGGGAAAAACCACTTGGAACGGTAACCCAAATTTTCACTCTTTTGAAGTGAGCTCAGTGAAGAGCCAACCCTGTTAAAGGTTAAAAACACACTATTAGGTGTGACCTTGTTAGATGATTTAAATGAATAGTTTGTAACTTAGTATCTGGCATCTAATACTACCATCCTTGATCAAACACTCACTTGGCCTATCAATTAGAAAAGACTTTTAAGTCCTTCTCAGTTAACAGACTTGATGCTTCAATGCTTAAATTGAAACAGTAAATTGATTTGTTCACATATACAACTAGAATTGTAGATTTTCAGATCTATTGTAAGTACATTACCTTTCTGATCAATGTTATCAATTCAATATATTTTCTCCACAGTGTTCTTCTCTGTGATGTTGTATCACTGTTTGTCAGTGTGTGCATAATTTATCTCTTTCCTCAGCTTGATTGATCAGGTTTGAATGAAGACTTTATTCTCCTTCATAATCTCTTCAACATATATTCTCTTTTCACTCCTCTAATTCATGTTGAATTAGCTTGTCTCTTATGTAGACATGATTTCACCATTTCTTGGCTTTCTTGATCTTGGTGTGATCCACAATTCTTTCCAATTAGATTTAAAACAAAACTCCTATTTTATCTCAAAGAGATCTTCTTTCCAACTAGACAAAATAGCTTTGAATCCTTTACTTATCTTTGGCTTTATCTTGTTGATTATAACAATGATAATTACCAGTTAAGTCTATATTTAGCTCTTGAGAGCTAAGCCTTTTGTCATTTCTAGACTCTTTGTTCTATCAGTCAATACTTCAGTTAGTCGTCAGTGAAAACTGATTGTTCCGCCGGTGAGACTTCATTTGTCTTCAGGATCTCCATTCATTGGCATTGTGTATCCGTCGGGCAACACTGTAATTATATCCATTGGGTTACACTGTGCTTTTCTCATCGGTTAACACTGTGATTTTGCTCTTCGGGTAACACAGTGACTTTTCTCATCGGTAATGTTGTGCTTTTGCTCGTCGGGTAACAGTGTGACTTTTCTCTCATTGGTTTACTATGTCTATCGGTGTGCACTCTGTCGGTGTATACAGTCACTTTGTGAATACTTAACTTTTATGCATTACTAATAGGATAGCCTTTGATTCATTGGCTCTTTGAAGTCTTTAGCAGTATTTACATAACCATACATATTATATAAAGTTGACATCAATGACAATATAATACATTAACTTATTTAATGTCTTGCATTAACTTTCTATGTCTCAATGATCATCAACTTAACATCTTCAAACATTAAATCAGTTATAGTTCATCAGAAACTACACTTATATCTAAGGTTAGTAAAAATGATGGCTGGATTATTGATAGTGGTTGTACTCACCACATGATTGGAGATAAGGAAAATTTTGAAAATTTTGAGTATTGTAATGGTGGATCAGTAAGAATGTGATGCAGGAGCTTCAGAGGGTCATAACTTTTGACTCGGATGTGGGTTTTGGCTGAAATTTTACAGGCTCTGTTGATGGCCGTTTCGACCTTTTTTCGAGAGCCTGAAATTTCATCTTGACCTCCAAAATTGGATTTTCCTATTTCTTCCTAGTTTTTTGAGTTTTATTTTTTGTAATAAATCCGAAATCATGTTTCTTCTTTCGTGGGTTAGTTGGCAATTCGACTTTCCTTAGTTGGGAACTTTTTTTTGGAAAAATCAGGATTCATAGGATGAGTTTTGAAAATTACCAAAAATGGAAAAAAAAAATGTTTTTCCTAAAAAACTACCAAATATGGTAATTTTGGAATTGTATTAAGTAGGTGTTTTATTTCATTGTAGAGGCAGAGTAAGTTGGAGAAGTTAATGAAGAATTCAAATTCTATTAAATTTCTATTGTGTATTTTCTGAGTATTTTCTCTTAAGGGTTTTGGGCTAGATCAGAATGGGAAATGACTCACCTTGTCTGGTTGAAGGTAAAGCAACAATAATGTTGAATAATCTGATCAAATGTGAAAATGCATATTGGGTGAAAGGACTTAACTATAATCTATTGAGTGTTTTACAACTGAATAACACAGGACATCGAGTTGCATTTGAGAACTAAAAGGAAAAGATCTTTAATGAACCAGGAAGGTTGATCAAAACTGGTGAATAGACAAAAGGTAACCTATTCTATCTTGATGATATTAATACCACTTGTTTAATGGCTAAAAATGAAGACATATATTTGTGGCATTAAAGGTTATGTCATGTGAATTTTGACAACATGGTTAGGATAAGCAATAAAAGGAAAGTAAGAGGCTTACCGAGCATGTCAAATCTTGACCATGTCATGTGTAAGAATTGTCAAAAAGGTAAAATGACAAAGTCTAGTTTCAAGAGAAAAACCTACACATCTAATGCTATCCTAAAATTAGTCCATACTGGCCTATGTGGACCCATGAGAACAAAGAGCTACTATGGAGATAGATACTTGATTCTCTTTGTTGATGATTATTCTAGAATGAGGATAGTTATGTTCTTAAAAGAGAAATCAGAAGCATTCAAGATGTTTAAATGGTATAAAACTATAGTGGAAAAACAAAGTGGAAAATAACTAAAATTTCTAAGATCAGATAGAGGAGAAGAATTTATTTATGATGAATTCACTACCTTTTGTAATGAGCATGGGATTCAAAGACAGGTTTCTGCACCGAGAACACCACAACAAAATGGGATTGCTAAGAGAATGAACAGATCAATTGTTGACTGTCCCAGAACACTAATGATTGAGAAAGGCATCACTCAAAAATTCTAGAGAGAAGCTGTCAGTATTTTTATTTATACATTAAACAACATTCAATTGAAGAAAGACACCAATAAGACACCTTATGAGCTATGGTATGGATACACACCCAATGTAAGTTACTTAAGAATTTTTGGAAGTCAGTGTTATATTTTGAAAGATGTTAGAAATGGAAATCTTGATTCCAAATGTGAAGAAGGGATATTTCTAGGGTATTCTACCAAAAGAAAGGCTTATAAATGTCTTAACAAATCCTCTAACAAAAACATTGAAAGTGCAAATGCGAAAGTAGATGAATTTGCTGAGAAAAATGATGAGGAAAGAAGGAAGGAACTAAAAGACTACAACAGGTTTGTCTATAGTGAAGAACCTAACACTCTATTTGAGAAATAGTGTATCGCTCCTGAGCGACACAACAATGCACCTAAGCATCAGACTAAAAACACTAAAAATTGGGAAATTGCTCAAGATGATGCACCAAGCGATGGAGATAAAAATGAAGGTCAAGATGATGATCAGAATGATGAACAAAGAGCTAAACCAGTACTTTCCAAGTATGTCAGAAGACACCATCCACAAAACCAGATCATAGGAAACAAAAGGGTTGGAATGAGAACAAGAAGTCATTGAATACTAGATGTTTAATTTGTGATTTTGAGCCTAAATCTATTAATACTGCACTTGAAAATGAATAATGGGTCAGTGCTATGAATGAAGAGATAGAGAAAAATGAGAAGAATAGAACATGGACATTAGCACCTAGACCAGATGACAAGAATGTCATTGGTACCAAATGGATATTCAGAAACAAGCTGAATGAGAATGGAGAAGTCACAAGGAACAAAGAAAGATTAGTATGCAAGGGGTATGCACAAGAAGAAGGTATTGACTATGGAGAAACCTTTGCACTTGTAGCTAGACTAGAAGGAGTCAGAATTATACTTGCTCATGTTGCATTCAAAGGATTCCAGGTATACCAAATGGATGTCAAATCTACATTCCTAAATGGAATACTAGAAGAAGAGGTATACATTGAACAACTAGATAGGTTTGTTGATCCTAACAAGAGAAAAATGGTTTTTAGACTACAAAAAACCTTGTATGGATTGAAACAAGCATCGAGAGAATGGTATGAAAGACTTCACTCCTATCTCATAAGTATCGGATTTGTAAGAACAACTGAAAACAATAATCTATATTTAAAAGAAGCTACCGATGATAACATTCTGATTTCTAAAATATTTGTTGATGATATCATATTTGGAGGTAATGATATATTATGAAAATCATTTGCTGATGAAATGAGCAAAGAGTTTGAGATGTTAATGTTTGGGGAGATCAAATTCTTTCTTGCTCTATAGATTCTTCAACAGGATTGTAGGCATATACATCACACAATCCAAATACATCAAGGAAGTTCTCAAGATATTCAAGATGGAGGACTCCAAGCCAGTTGGAACACCTATGGCAATTAGATGCAAGATGACAAAGGAAGACAAGTAAACCGAGTTAAATCAGACCCTATATAGATCTATGATTGGAAAACTCATGTATGTTGTACATACTAGACCATATATAACACATGTATCTAGAATAGTTGCAAGATTCTCTGCTAATCCGAAGGAATCACACATGACTACTGTCAAAAGAATTCTAAGATATCTAAAGAATACAAAATACTATGGCTTATGGTATAAAAGAGAAGGAAAATTTTAGCTTCAAGTCTATATAGATGCTGATTGGGATGAAAACTTAGAGAGCACAATAGGAAGAGCATTCTTTATGGGTGACAGACTTGTCACATGGATAAGTAAGAAGCAAAGATGCATCTCACAATCCACTGCAGAAGGATAATATGTGGTTGGTGCTACAAATTTCTCTAACATTGCATGGATCAAGCAATTACTAGAAGGTATGAATATGAAAATTCTTTAACCAGTGATTACCTATTGTGATAATACAAGTGCTATCAACATTTCAAAGAACCATGTCATGCATGCTAAGACTAAGCATATTTCTATCAATTATCACTACTTAAGAGAACAAGTACAAGAGAAAGAGGTGATACTGGAATATGTTTAATCCAAGGAAAAATTAGCAGAAATATTCACAAAGCCATTGCCTAAAGATACATTTGAGTACCTGAGGAAGATACGAGGGGTCTGACCCTTGTCTACAGGTCACTAAGCTGACTAGGAGGTTGCATCAGCCTACACATAATTAGAAAATCATTCATGTTGATGCAAGCAAAGACATGGACTGAAAAGATATATCAGTACATAGAAAGGTACTTATCTTCACCAAACACCAGAGAAAAATCTTGGCTACTATAGAGCTAAATTGTTGATGGAAAGGAAATTCAAGGAATATATTATGAAAAAAAAGAGATATAGTTTGGCATTGTTGTCAGAGGGAGAGATTATATCCATATGAAATATCTATCGGAAGTATTCAAAAGTAGAGATGTACTTAATGAATATGGAGAGAAGTATTCAATAAATTATATTGTTGTCAAAGGGAAAAGAGATATGAAATATCTATCATAATCATCCATCAAGGAGAGGAATAGTCAAAGGGAGAGAAAACATCAGAGAAAGATTCAAAGAAATATCCATCTAAGGGAGAGAATTGGAAAAGTTAACACTACATATCTATCCAGAAAAGGGAGAAGAGATTCTACAACAAAGGGAGAGATAGAATCAAAAGTTGCTACACCTATCTAGTGAAGGGAATAAAGAATGAAAGGAGTACTCTATAAGAATCAAATCTAAGGTAGAAGAGCTTAGCGAGAGTCAGACATTTGTATTGGTTATAGAAAAATAATTTTTGTAGAGATTGATGAACTACAACTGACATATTTCATATTGTATTAGTAGTATATATTATGTTGTAATCAATGCCAAAGGGGGAGATTGATTAACTATAACTGATTGAATGTTTGAAGATGACAAAGTTGATGATCACCAAGATGTAGAAAGTATATGCAAGACATTAAATCAGTTAATGTATTGTATTGTCATTGATATTAACTTGATATTGTATGATTTCTCATACAAATATCGTCACAACACTTAAAGATCTAAAGAGACAAAAAAAATTCATTGGTAATCATGTACACCGAGTGACAGTAAACCCCAAGGGATAGTGAACCCCAAGAACAGAAGTTCATAGTGTTACCGGACAGACAGTGTTACCCAAGAAAGTGATACCCGAGCAAGCATTATCAAGATAACTATAGTTGTCACTGAACAGAACTGAAGTTGATGCTCGAGCTATCTATAGTAGTCATCAAGCACAACTAAAGTGTTGACCGACGGGAACTAAAGTTAGGAAAATGACAAAACAACTTAGCTAGCAGGAGCTAAATATAGAGTTAACTATTTGATTACTTTGTTTTCATCAATCGGTTAAAAGCTAAAGATAAGAAGGAGATCTAAAGCATGTTTTAGTCCATAAAATAATGATAGTTTTACAGATTAAAAATAAAGCAAGCATGACGAGCTTTACGGATCAAGAAGTGATCAACAGAGAAAACAAGGACAGAAAATAGTGAAATCATGTCTATATAAAGAGACAAGTAATTCATTATCAACAAGGAGAATGCTCAAGAGGATTCTGGTGAAGATATAAGTATTCATACAGATATGATCATACAAGCTGAAGAACAGAGCTAAGAATTCTCCTAACACCGAGAAAAAGAGAAGCAACAACACTCACCGAGCATAAAGAAGTGGAGAAAATTAATTGAAGACAACATTGATCAAAAGAGGTATTATAAGCTTACAATAGATTTGAACATCTGCAAGATTAAGTTGTATTATTAATAGATCATATACTATTTTATTTTAACCATTGATTCAAAAAATCTCTTAACAGAGTAGGATTTAACCATCCTTTATATATTGAGATACATCCTAAGGAGTATCAAAAGGTTTTCATGTTGACAGCATAGTGAATGCTAGGTCAAGTGATAAACTATTAGTGATAAATCCTCTAACAAGGTCACACTTAACAGTGTGTTTGTAACCGTTAACAGAGTTGGCTCTTCACCAAGCTCACTTCAGAAGAGTGAAAATTTTGGGTTACCAGTCCCAAGTGGTTTTTCCCCTAACAAGGTTTCCACATTAAAAATCCACGTGTCAAATGTGCATATGGTTCATTGCTTTGATGTTTTTCTTTACACATTACTAAAACAGGATTGATCGGTAAACACTAAGTTATTTACTGTATTTCGGTAAAGGTTAAGAAAACATAGACTTCTATTTAGTTAAGCTTAAGGAAAGAATAAAAAGTATAAACACCAAGCAATATATACATGTTAGTTTCACACAAGGCATACATCTTGTAGGACTGAAGATAACTAAAGGTTTTATATGTGGTATAAAGTTTTGGGTTGATTTATTGGATACAAGTAATCAAGTACGTTTAGCAAGTAGAAAGTTGTTTGAGTCCACCCAATTGAATAATATCATCCCAAAGAGTACAATTGTATTATAAAAAATAATATTGAAAGATTTTACTATGGCTCAACAAAGAGTTTTAAAAGGTGCTAAGTTGTATATGGATTTAGATCAATAGATAAGAGACCATAGACCCAACAAATGTCAAAATTTGTGTCAAAATTTAACTATAATTCTTTGAGTTGTTTGAAACTTTTTAAATCGTTATGAAGAGCTACCTACAACTACAGACTTATATTATATTATAAAAGTAAAATAAAAAATAAAAATTATACTTAGATATAATTTTTGAAAGATAATTCAATTTTAAGAGATTTTTAAAATTTATACTTGTTTTATCTTTTTTAACTTTTTTTTTATAAATAAATTTTAAACACGATTTGAATGTATGAAAAACTATTCTTAGCAGGAAAGATTGTGGAATGCTGGATTATTTTCATTGGAGATTCCCAAAGTTATTTTTTCAAGTTTATTATATTATGCACTTTCGTTGTTCGAGTGAAAGTGCTTTTGTTGAATATTTTTGACAAGTGAATTCAACTTATAATTCTTTACTACGTACTTAAATACCATTTATTTTAATTTGTATAAAATTAAAACTAGCAGATGCACACTTTTTCATGTGTAACAATGAGCCGATAGTATAAGGATAACTTATAATTAGTTTTGGATATAAGATATTTAGATTTTGGAGTAAATCAATTGAGCTACAAGGATTATTATATAGATTATTATTCATATTTTGAACTTATAAGGTTGTGCATATAAATTATAAAATGTCTACAATCAATTTCGCTTAATTAATTTTGCATATATAAAGTAATTAGATTTTGGAGTAAATCAATTGAGCTACCTGGATTATTATAGAGATCAATATTTAGATTTTAAACTCAGAAGTTTGTGCTTATAAATTATAAAATGTCTATAGCCAGTTGTTTTCTATGTCCTCCTCTATAGTTGTTAAACCTGGTCTATTCTTCTCTATAGTTGCTACTTTGTGCTAGGAATCTTTTTAGAACTATTGGTGTTATTGTTTGTTCTATTATCCTCTATAGTTGTTACACTTGGTCTATTCTTCTTTGTAGTTGCTATTGTGTGCTAGGAACCCTTTTAGAACTATTGGTGTTGTTCTATTATATCTTCACGTGTTGTTGGTTTGTTGTTTTGTTTGTTCTTTGTAGTTATTTGTTTGTGAAAGTTGTTGTAGAAAAACATGTAAAATGGTGTATCTATATCTGCAATTTACAACATAGAAAAGTGATTGAATATTTATCATGACTAGCTAATGGAACTGCTTGTCAATTCAAAATAAAACAACACTTCTCTAATAGTAAATATTTAAGTAATATCCTAAATCGACAAATTATTAAAAAGTACTTATGTACTATCAATATATCTTCTTTCATAATTGATGAGCCTATGTGAGGTGCAATCAATAATAGTTTAAGCACATCTAAAAGTTACCATTTTTTTTTTCAATAAAAGTAAAACCTATAATTCACTTCCCTTATCATGGAATAATATGTCATTCATTTTTTTAAAATTTTATTTAATAGATAAATGTGTAAGTCTATAACCTTATAGAATTATGGTTAATGCTACACTTACAAAGACTAAAGTGAATTTAATTTTTCTTTTTACATATAGATACTTCACTCTTCTATACAATATAAATATAATAGTGACCTCAATGAATCATTCAATATGTCTAATTTTACTAGGATGTCATGTTGATTCTATGTAAAAATTTCATATTTGATTCTTTTACATGATTATTTACTTAGTGAATTCTAGACTATGATAAATAGAAATATTAAATATCATAGATACTTAATATCCAAAACTAATTAAATATGCACAATCTTTTATAATCTATATAATAATCCTTGTAGCTCAATTGATTTACTCCAAAGATCTAATTAAGCAAAATATATCCAAAACTAATTAAGCGAAATATATTTTACTCAATTGATTTACTCCATAATCTAATTACCTTATATATCCAAAACTAATTAAGTGAAATTGGTTGTAGATATTTTATAATTTATATGCACAACCTTATAAGTTTGAAATCTAAATAATAATCTCTATAATAATCCTTGTAGCTCAAGTGATTTACTCTAAAATCTAAATATCTTATATCCAAAACTAATCATAAGTTATCCTTATACTATCGGCTCATTGTTACACAAGAAAAAAGTGTGCATCTGCTAGTTTTAATTTTATACAAATTAAAATAAATGGTATGTAAATACGTAGTAAAATACAAATTGAATTCACTTGTCAAAAATATTCAACAAAAGCACTTTCACTAAGTAAATATTTGTTTATCATATTATATTATAAAAGTAAAATTAAAAAATAAAAAATTATACTTAGATGTAATTTTTAAAACATTATTTGATTTTAAGAGATTTTTAAAATTTATGCTTGTTTTATTATTTTTTTACTTTTTTTTATAAATAAATTTTATAAACACGATTTGAATGGATGACAAATATTCTTGCGGCAAAGATGATGGAATGCTGAAGTATTTTCATTGGAGATTCCCAAATTAGACATAATGAATTGAGTGCACTTTACACGATTATAATAGATACTTCACTCCTTTATACATTATAAATATAATAGTGACCTCAATGAATCATTTAATATGTCTAATTTGGGAATCTCCGATGAGAATACTTCAACATTTCATCATCTTTGCCGCCAAGAATAGTTTGTCATCCATTCAAATCGTGTTTAAAATTTATTTATAAAAAAAAAGCTAAACAAGATAAGACAAGTATAAATTTTAAAAATCTCTTAAAAACAAATTATCTTTTAAAAATTACATCTATATATATATATTATTTTACTTACACCTATTCTATTCTTCACTATAGTTGCTACTGTGTGCTAGGAATCTTTTTAGAACTATCGGTGTTATTGTTTGTTCTATTATCCTCTACAGTTGTTACACATGTTCTATTCTTCTTTGTAGTTGCTATTGTGTGCTAGGAATATTTTTAGAACGATTGGTGTTGTTCAATTATATCTTCTCATGTTGTTGGTTTGTTGTTTTGTTTGTTCTCTGTAGTTATTTATTTGCGAATGTTGTTGTAGAAAAACATGTAAAATGGTGTATCTATATCTGCAATTTACAAAATAGAAAAGTGATTGAATATTTATCATGACTAACTAACGGAAAACAAGGCAGGAATCACCCAAATGTATATGTATATACCTTATCCTAGTTTTCAGATAACATAAGTAGTTGATATGTACATTAAAAGTTTGGCTGGAATGGTCAAATTACCTACCAATTCAAAATAAAAAAACACTTCTCTAATAGTAAATATTTAAATAATATCCTAAGTCGACAAAGGATTAGAAAGCACTTATGTACCATAAATAGGTCTTCTTTCATAATTGATGAGCCTATGTGAGATGCAATCAATAATTTTTTAAGCACATGTAAAAGTTACCATTTTTTTAAAATAAAAGTAAAATCTATAATTCCCATTTTTTTGAATTTAATTTAATAGATAAATGTATAAGTCTATAACATTATAGAATTATGGTTGATGTAGGAGCTTCAAAGGTGTTGGTACTCAAATTGACAGATTGGATTTCCTATGAATTTTGCTTATCCAATGATGAGAAATACAAGCGATTTGCCAATGAATGAGGTTTCAACAACCTCCTGCAATTCTGGCTCCACAGAACGAAGGCTGGTGGGCTTGTACCTTAAACTTGTCTTCAAAGTCTTCTAGAGGTTTTCTATAGCGAATAACTGGTAACTTCAACTCCTACTTCTCAAGGTGTTAATAAGATCACAAAACTAAAAATATGTGTTATCAAATGTAATGTTATTAAAAATTGCTTGATATAATTGAGATATAAACTAGATAAGATGAAAGAAAATAGTAGTTCAAAAATTGAAACAATGAAGCCTAATACCACAATTCAAATAACAAGAGAGACTAGTGCTTTAATCCAATAAAAGGCAATAGAGTTGATATCGCTTCAACCCTACATTCAACTTCAGAGACAGTTTAGAAAACAAAACTTATCACCTTAAAGGCATTATGAAATGCACGTATAGCTAAAAACTTAAATATATTTCAATTAGTTATCATTCCTCAAATGACGGACCAATTGATGAAGGCCTTAATCAATAGGATTTAACCATGCAAAAATGAGAAAGAAATAATTGAATATACAGATTATAAACTTAAAATGAAATATATGCAAATCAAAACTATCACTTTAAAGAATTTCGTATTGGTTTATCTGAAGGACTGATTGTAAAGAGATAACAAAAACAATTGCATAAATGAAATAAACATAGACTTATCTCTGCTTGATTACAAAACATGGTATATCAAATTCATGTTTTTAGCATTTGATCCCTTGTTTCTACTCCACCATTCTCCCAAATTGATTCCTTTAGCTTATCAATTCTCATGTTATGTCCCTCCTCTTGTTCTCAATCTGAACTTATATAAATATAAAATTGAAAGGGTGCATAAAACATCACACCCTTTCCCTAAAAAATAATCTATAACCAACTATTCCTAACTATTACATAGATTGGATAACAAATATATCCTTTTGATAAGCCATAACAGCCAACCATTTGGTTGGATAAGTTGCAAAACTTCCTAACTATTTGGTTTTTATAAAAGCCTTCCTCGGTTTCATTTAGAAGTCGATGGCTTTGATAAGAGATTTGTGTCACGATGGCATTCAAATCATATAACCAGCCATGATTTTATTTACAATCCTTGCAAAGCGATGGAGTTGATGGATCTGCATCTAACGTTGGAGTTGATGGATGCTCAACATGGGAAGTCAATAGCTTTGATCCATGGGTGCCAAGTTCAAGATGAATTCTCTATGCCTTATCGTTCTTGCTGGTCATTGCCTGATAACTACAGAAATAACACTGATAGATCCCTGTATATACTCGATAGGCTGGGAACTGTTTGTCATTGTTTTATATATCGAATCTGCATTGTATATGATGTATCGATCCAACATATGGTAAGATATGTGGTCATTTTACCCTCCTTGCATGACACACTGGAAGCTGACTTTGTATTGCAAGTAGAAAATGCCTCCCACTAGCCGCTTTGAATGTAGTTATTAATGTTGCCAAGAAGCGTTTGGAGTCTATAAACTATTGGTCAACCATTTGCTACGACCAATATGGGAGGATACAAATTGGTCATCCATGAATGTCTTTTGGGCTTGACAGGGATGTCCTCCCACTTAACAGGACTGCACCACAACCTTTCATGGCAGTAAATAGAAGATGACACTTTTCCTCATTTTTGCATTGCTTTTCAACTGCTCCTCCAACCGACATCCTTTCATATCCTTTCATGGGCATTTTTTGAACGTAGCATTCCAGTATTTATTTGGATTTGAAGTTGGTAATAATCGGGATTGGATTTTTCCTTTTAAATTGCATTTGATTTCCAAGTGGAAGCATAAATTTGAGTGCCTGAAGAAATAGTTTGTGAAAATGTGGAGTGGGAGAATAAATCCATCCTTGCATAGATATCAACAAAAGAAATGAGATTAGATGTTGTTGTTTTTGCTGACTTTGGACAATGCTAGGTAGTTTGCATCACAGTTTCTATTAATAAGGTTGAAAAGAGTGACTCAACAAGTCTGAATAATGCATTAGTGGCAAGAAGATCTAAACTAAACATGTCATCACCATAAAGATAAAATCTATAATGATAAAAACCATAAAGATAAGATGAGATTAATATGATGAAAATCAAGCATAGGAAAAAGAGATAAACCGAATATTGTAATGTAATTTCTTACTCATGGATTTTACCATTTTAGTTGATCTCTTTAAATTAACTCTTCTATTTCCTTTAAAAGACTCGTTTCAATCAATAATCAAATAAAAGAGTATTGTATAGAAGAAATAACACACCATTATAGTTTTATTTTGCCTTGATTTATAATTTATGGCATGAAATTCAAAACTTTAGATAGGCATATTAAAATATAACTTATGCTTATGATTAATAACAAAAGAAATCATTAAACATATACTAATATCATGGAAAGGGAATGTAACATAAGAAATTGTATGTTACCAAAATGTAATGGATGGAATATGTGTGTTGGGGGGTTGATTTGATTTATAAACTATTTGTGAATTGATTATCTTGAAATGTAAAGTGTTGATGTGTAAATTGTTCTTTAAGTTGCCTAGAAGGTATTGAATTCCTTAACCCTAATTGAATTGTATTGATTAATTATTTCAATTGTGATTAAGGAGAAGATAAGATGTTCCTTTTTTGT
>MU223542.1:1318495-1330590 GCA_018584345.1 Thuja plicata | reverse complement strand
ATTATACCAACATCCCTCATCTTGATTAGCTCATCTTTCATTTTAGGGGCTAAAGTAGGGTTTATAGGTCTTTGCCTTTGTCTAAATGGTTTAGCATTAGGTTTCAAAGGTATCTCATGTTGAAAAAGATCCTCTTAGTAAGCTTTAAGATCATCATAAGACCAAGCAAATACATGTCTATATTTTCTCAATAATCTGATGATATCTGTTCTAATCTTTGGAGTTCAAATTTTACCCAAAAATACTTCTTTTGGAGTCTCTTCACTTCCCAAATTTATCTTTTCTATATCATCCATTGTGACATTAGTATTTTTCTTCCCCAACTTTGAATCTTTATTGTCAAACAATCTCTCCATTTCTACAAGACCTTTTGGAACTTTATTGGTTTTTAACTGAATGAATTCCTTTCCAAATAAGACTTCTTTTCCATTTTCTCTTTCAACATGAGCATTCAAGTCTATTAACTGATCTTCATATTCTTGTTCACATTCTAAAAATTTGATTATATCTCTATCATCTTCAAAGATTTGCCAATTGTTGACATTATTAGGTAGAGCGAGCCTAGTTTTAACTTCAAATTGAACTATGTCTTCACAAGGGATATCATTATACCTTAATGCCAAATTAGCCATAAAATCCGCAAGGATATTTTGTGATCTGTATATCCAATCAATAGAGAAAGCATCAAAACATTCCATAGAATCCCACACTTAATTTCTATATCTTTTAAGATGAGGATGCTTAGCAACAAATTTACTTTTAACTTGAGAAATAATTAATTCAGAATCACCAAAAATGCTTAAACATTTTATTCCATGCTTACTAGCTATCTTTAAACCAAGAAGTAAAGCTTCATATTTTGCAACATTATTAGTGCATTCAAAATCTAGTAAGAAGGAATATTTAAATTTTTTTATTATTAGGAGCAACAAAAATGACACTAGCTCCATTACCATCTTTACAACAAGCACCATCAAAATACATTTTCCAAATTGTATCATTATTTGTTTTAGCATGTAATTCAATAGGTTTGGTGTTATGCATTGCATTTTTTGAAATACTTACTTGAAAGTTATCCATATCAGAATGACAGAAATGTGCAACTAAGCTTGGATCCACTTCCTCAATAATGTATGGACTTCTAGCCTCTCTATCAATTCTTAAATTCCTGCCATTTACTGGAATAGAAGCATAAGAAAGATCTAATTGAATACTACCTCCTACTAAGCTAGACCATTGTCTTGATAAAAGCATAACACAATTGGTAGGAACTTCAACCACAGTAATATCCATTTTATAAGACATTTCAAGACATGTAGGAAATTTAAATTCAACATTTTTCATTATACCTACAACAAGAACAAATCTATTATCCATAGCATAGCATCTACCAAATTTGGTATCAATGTTCATTCCTAATTCTTTCATTACATCATTAGGCATAATATTTACTGCTACACCTAAATCTATCATGCAATTTTTTACCAATCTATTATTTATTAATAGAGTGAGATAAAAAGGATCAGTATGATTTCCATTTTTTCTTAAAGTAGTTCCTAAATAAATAGTTGGAGGATCCTTCACTTCTTGGTTAAGATCTTCCTTATTACCTACATTAGACAATATTTTCGAAGCTTCATTTTTACATTCAGGTATTTTGACTATTTCAAGCAAAGGAACATATATTTTAACTTGAGATAATACATTAGACATGAAAGAACATTCATTGGGAAGAGATTTACTAACCACCTTTTCTCTTAGCATTGTTGGAAAGTCCTGGGGTTCTGCTTGTTTATCTTGAACAATGTTTTTGTGCTTCAACCTCCTTGGACCAATTCCCTGTCAGGTTTCCCTCTTTTTGCATTTATTGTTCTATTCCTTAACTTGTAATTACTTCTTTCTTCTTCTACTGCAACTATTGTGTATGCTTCCTTTTCCTCCTTTGTTGATTTTCTTAATTTTGGAGGACCACCCTGATAGTCCCCATATTGGTAAACTCTATTTAGATCATCCTTGCAATAGTATTCATCTGAAGAGCTATAATCATCATATCCCCACATAGGATCTGTTGATAAGTTATTTACTGTGGGCTGTTGATCAGAAATATGATCTTCATCTTCTTTCCATCTTTGGGAAACAACACAATATTCATAAGAATGTGGCATTCTGCAAGCTTCACACCAAGGATAATTTTCCACAAAATGGTTGTGTTTCCTCAATGGATCAGGTGTGTGTAATTCCTTATTCATTGGTTTCCCATCCTTCCATTCTATGTTATAAGGCATATCTTGCAATTTATACCTATCATTTTTGTATGGTACCCAATTATTCTGGTTGTACTTAAAATTGTCTCTTTCATTATTCACTTGGAGGCCTTTTCCCATATTCATAAGTTTGTGTATTCTATCTTCTTCCTTCTGTGGCTTAGGCTCTTTTGGATTAAACAACTGAGTTTCCTCCCTTTTATTGATTACACTAGATGCCTCCCTATCATTCTCAATAGTTATAGAAGTCTTGAGAGCATGTGCTAAAGTAGCAGGTTTATGAGATCTGATTTCATAATTTGTCTTTCTATCAAAGGCACCCATATAAAAATTAATAAAAAATGCATCAACAAGTTTAACATCTCTTGGAATCCTATTTAGAACTTCATTGAATCTTTTATTGAATTCAGCTACAGATTCATTCTAATTTTTCTTCATACTTGTCAACTCATGTGAGGCAAAAAAAGTATCATTGTGATCACCAAACTATTCCATGAATCGGTTTACAAATTTATCCCAACTAGATATGAATCTATCTGGTAGACTTCTGAACCATTTTGTTGCATCTTCTATGAGGGATTGAGAAAAAAGTTTCATGTATACATCCTCATTGAATTCATTAAATTCTTGGATAACATTTTTTAAAGTTATATAATGTACTTCAGCTGATTCTGACCCATTCCCTAAATTTTTTGGAATTGCACTCCTTAATTCATTCTTTATGTCATTAGGACATCCCCTTATGCCATAAAAATCTAACTGTATATATCTGTCAGAAACCATCGGGCTCTATAATTATTTCTATTTTGATTTATGGTTTCATGTCTCTATGCTTCCAATTTGCATTATGAAACCTTTGATTGTTCCTTGGCTTAAAATTCAAATTGGTATTATGATCCCTTGGGCCATAATTCTGATCCCTATCATTTTGATATCCATTATACATCCTTCCATTACTTCGATGTCTATACTATTCATGTTGATCAAATGTGTTAGGATCCCCCCTATTGTTGTGGTTGTAATATTCTCCATTATCCCACTGTCCCTGATGATCTCTTATTTCCCAATCATTGTTGTCTTTCTCAAGTCTTCCTCTATTGTATGGTTTGAATAAGGGGTTGGTATGATCACTGTTAAACACATGCCCATTATTCTTCCTATGAGGAGGATTATAAAATTCATTTCTATCATCCTTAGGAGTTTCTTTATCTCTTGGTGATTTGATTGTATCTCTTGTTATTCCTATTTTCCTTAGTATCTCTTCCGGTTGCCTTTTGAGAGCCCTAACCATTTCTTCATTCTCTAATCCTGCCTCATCCATCTCATGAAATACTTCATCCCATTTGTTAATTCTCTTCTCCTTTTCAGTCATTTCCTGATTTGGATCATGTTGAGACTCATGTCCTTTTCTATTACTTTGAAAAAAAGGATTACAATTTTCACTACTGCTCTCATGACTATGATGGCTTGAATTAGGTAATTGTTCACAAGCATATTCTTTATCATCCTTATTGGGACATATCATATGAGGTACATAAGGCATCTTTACACTTGGAGTCCTTCCTTTCCTTATCTTTAAGTCTAATTCAAGTTGATCTGGATGCAAGGATCTTCTTCCCCACATGAAAATTATTAATAACAAAATTATGTAACCAAGTTTATCACTTCTTTAAATTCGTAGAGTCGCCACCCTCTTCTTAGAAGGAAATGAAATTAATTGATTTGGGTTCTTCCTCAGTAGAGTATATGCTACAACAATATGAATAGAAGCTTGAGTTTAAATATATAAATTTTAAACAATGAAAACTTTACTAGAAGTTATAAGCTCTATTATATCAGATTTAAAAGTTTTTACTGATATTACTCATAAATCCACTTCTTTATACTTGAAAATGTAAAATCTGAAATTTTCAAAATCTAAGTAATAATGATTATTAAGATGCTTTAATAAAGAAGAAAAGATTAAAAGCTGAATTAAAATATCAATTCTAAACAAATTTGAATTATGTAACTCACCATAATGTCTTAATTTAATGAATCTCTATGCTAGTCTAAAAACAAAAAATTGTAAATTTTACTTGCAACTCATTCCTCAGTAGAGTCACTAATCTGTTGGTGCTCAAATCGACAGATTGGATTTCCTATGGATTTCTCTTATCCAATGATGAGAAATAAAGTGATTTGCCAATGAATGAGGTTTCAACAACCTCCTGCAATTCTGGCTCCGCAGAACCAAGGTTGGTGGGCCTGTACCTTAAACTTGTCTTCAAAGTCTTCTAGAGGTTTTCTATAGCGGATAACTGATAACTTCAACTCCTACTTCTCAAGGTGTTAATAAGATCACAAAACTAAAAATATATGTTATCAAATATAATGTTATTAAAAATTGCTTGATATAATTGAGATATAAATTGGATAAGATGAAAGAAAATAGTAGTTCAAAAATTGAAACAATGAAGCCTAATACCACAATTCAAATAACAAGAGAGACCAGTGTTTTAATCCAATAAAAGGCAATAGAGTCGATATCGCTTCAATCCTACATTCAACTTCAGAGACTGTTTAGAAAAAAAAATGTATCACCTTAAAGGTGTTATGAAATGCACGTATAACTAAAAGCTTAAATATATTTCAATTAATTATCATTCATCAAATGATGGGCCAATTGATCAAGGCCTTAATCAATAGGATTTAACGATGCAAAAATGAGAAAGAAAAAATTTAATATACAGATTATAAACTTAAAATGAAATATATGCAAATCAAAACTATCACTTTAAGGAATTTCATATTGGTTTATTTGAAGGACTGATTGTAAAGAGATAACAAAAATAATTGGGTAAATGAAATAAACACAGACTTATCTCTGCTTGATTAAAAAACATGGTATATCAAATTCATGTTTGCAGCATTTGATCCGTCGTTTCCACTCCACCATTCTCTTAAATTGATTCCTTTACCGTATCAATTCTCATGTTCTGTCCCTCCTCTTGTTCTGAATCTGAACTTATATAAATATAAAATTGAAAGGGTGCATAAAACATCACACCCTTTCCCTAAAAACTAATCTATAACCAACTATTCCTAACTATTACATATATTAGATAACAAATATATCATTTTGATCAGCCATAACAGCCAACCATTCGGTTGGATAAGTTGCAAAACTTCCTAACAATTTGGTTTTTATAAAATGCTTCCTCGGTTGCATATAGAAGTCGATATCTTTGATAAGAGATTTGTGTTACGATGGTATTCAAATCATATAACCAGCCATGATTTTATTTACAATCCCTACATAGCATTGGAGTTGATGGATCTGCACCTAACGTTGGAGTTGATGGATGCTCAACATGGGAAGTTGACATGTTTGATCCATGGGTGCCATGTTCAGGATGAATTCTCTATGCCTTATCGTTCTTGCTGGTCATTGCCTGATAACTGCGGAAATAACACTGATAGATCCCTATATATACTCGATAGGCTAGGAACTGTTTGTCATTGTTTTATATATCAAATCTACATTGTATATGATGTATCGATCTAGCATATGGTAAGATATGTGGTCATTTTACCCTCCTTGCATGACACGCTGGAAGCTGACTTTGTATTGCAAGTAGAAAATGCCTCCCACCAGCTGCTTCAAATGTAGATATTAATGTTTCCAAGAAGCGTTTGGAGTCTATAAACTATTGGTTGACCATTTGCTGTGACCAATATGGGAGGATACAAATTGGTCATCCACGAATGTCTTTTAGGCTTGACAGGGATGTTCTCCCACTTAATGGGACTGCACCACAACCTTTCATGGTTGTAAATAGAAGATGACGCTTTTCCTCATTTTTGCATTGCTTTTCAACTACTCCTCCAATCGACATCCTTTCATATCCTTTCATGGGCATTTTTTGAACGTAGCATTCCAGTATTTATTTGGATTTGAAGTTGGTAATAATCAGGATTGGTTTTTTCCTTTTAAATTGCATTTGATTGTCAAGTGGAAGTAGAAATTTGAGTGCCTGAAGCAATAGTTTGTGAAAATGTGGAGTGGGAGAACAAATCCATTCTTGCATAGATATCAACAAAAGAAATGAGATTAGATGATGCTATTTTCGCTGACTTTGGGCAATGCTAGGTAGTTTGCATCACAGTTTCTATTAATAAGGTTGAAAAGAGTGACTCAACAAGTCTGAATAATGCATTAGTGGCAAGTAGATCTAAACTAAACATGTCGTCACCATAAAGATAAAATCCATAATGATAAAAATCATAAAGATAAGATGAGATTAATATGATGAAAATCAAGCATAGGAAAAAGAGATAAACTAAATCTTGTAACATAATTTCTTACTCATAGATTTTACCATTTTAGTTGATCTCTTTAAATTAACTCTTCTATTTCCTTTAAAAGCCTCGTTTCAATCAATAATCAAATAAAAGAGTATTGTATAGAAGAAATAACACACCATTATAGTTTTATTTTGCCTTGATTTATAATTTCTGGCATGAAATTCAAAACTTTAGATAGGCATATTAAAATATAACTTATTCTTATGATTAATAACAAAAGAAATCATTAAACATATACTAATATCATGGAAAGGTAATACGAAATATAAATACTTGTAAATTATACATAATAATATGAACGTTTTCAAAAGTAACATAGTATAAATATAGTATAACCTTCTTTAACACCATTTTCCATAATAAATCCATTCAAATTCCCGTTCATGTTTCATAAAGCATAACTCATTTTCTAAGAGACATATACCTACTAACCACTTTCCTTTATATTCTTTTCACACCATTAAAATAATGGTAACCCTATTTATTCTATAGGAACTAGGGCATAAGACATAGCTTCACATGTATGAAAAGGAAACATCTCTTATCATTATCGTTATCGATCAAACTATAACATATTGTAATCCTCAAATCATGATCATAGATAACAATATCATCTTTCTATTGAAAATAATAAACATTCAAATCCCTGAAATTTTAATTAAAACAAGATCAACCTTTTCAAAAAATCTAAAAAACATTTGAAGGTATCATTAAATCAAAGATATAATTCTCCACATAAAATATTATCTCTTTGCTTCTATCACCAATATGGATTTAGAGATTTATAATGCAATAGTAAGATATGCAGAATTCCTTGTAATTGCATTAGGATGTATATGAAAATAGCTCATAAGACTTCAAAAGCATATTCAAGACCAATTGCAATTACATTACGTCCTTAAGGGAAGAAAGTCATAAAATCAAACTCCTAGATTCCCTTAGTGAAAAGAAACCTTAAGAAAATGATTCTAGGATAATGAGAATCTCAAAACATTAAACCATGAGACATATAAAAGTAAATGAAGACATAATAGCACTTTGATAAGAGAAAGATGATAGAAAATAAAAGCTATAAAAGACAAGTAAGTATATATAAATAGTTATTTCCTTGAACAAGAATGGATACAAATCACTTTGTCGACATGGGTTCCACCAAGAGGGTCATAACTTTTGGCTCGGATGTGAGTTTTGGCTGAAATTTTATAGGCAGATTCATGAAGAAGAGTTAATGGCAATTCCAACTCAGCCAGTTCTGTTGGTGGCCATTTCGACCTTTTTTTGGGAGCCTGAGATTTCATCTTGACCTCCAAAATTGGCTTTTTCTATTTCTTTCCAGTTTTTTTAAGTTTTGTTTTTGTAATAAATTCAAAAATCATTTTTTGATTTCATGGGTTAGTTGGCAATTCATCTTGCCTTAGTATCTTCTGAGTATATTTATCTGTTTTTCTTGAAAATATGCCAAATATGGTAATAAATTCAAATTCTGTAACATTTTTGTTGTGTATCTTCTGAGTAATTTCTCTTAAGGGTTTTTGGGCTACATCAATGGTTAATGCTACACTTACAAAGACTAAGAATTTAATTTTTCTTTTTACATATAGATACTTCACTCTTCTATACATTATAAATATAATAGTGACCTCACTGAATCATTCAATATGTCTAGTTTTTACTAGGATGTCATGTCGATTCTATGTAAAAATTTCATATTTGATTCTTTTACATGATTATTTACTTAGTGAATTCTAGACTATGATAAAAAAATAATATAAAATATCATAAATACTTAATATTCAAAACTAATTAGATATGCACAACCTTTTATAATCTCTATAATAATCCTTGTAGCTCAATTGATTTACTCCAAAGCCTAAAAATATTATATCCAAAACTAATTATAAATTATCGTTATACTATTGGTTCATTTTTATACATGAAAAAATCTAATTAAGTGAAATATATCCAAAATAATTAAGTGTAATATATTATACTCAATTGATTTACTCCAAAATCTAATTACCTTATATATCCAAAACTAATTAAGTGAAATTGGTTGTAGATATTTTATAATTTATATGCACAACTTTAAAATTTTGAAATCTAAATAATAATCTCTATAATAATCCTTGTAGCTCAATTGATTTACTCCAAAATCTAAATAATTTATATCCAAAACTAATTACAAGTTATCCTTATACTATCGGCTCATTGTTACACATGAAAAAAGTGTACATTTGCTAGTTTTAATTTTATACAAATTAAAATAAATGATATGTAAATACGTAGTAAAGAAATACAAGTTGAATTCACTTTTCAAAACTATTCAACAAAAGCACTCTCACTAAGTAAATATTTTTTGTATCATATTATATTATAGAAGTAAAATATAAAATATAAAATATACTTAGATGCAATTTTTGAAAGATAAATCGATTTTAAGAGATTTTTAAAAGTTATACTTGTTTTATCCTTTTTAACTTCTTTTTTTAAATAAATTTTAAATACGATTTGAATGGATGACAAACTATTCTTGGTGACAAAGATGATGGAATGCTGGAGTATTTTCAATGGAGATTCCATTTAATCTCTATAATAATCCATGTATCTCAATTGATTTACTCCAAAATCTAATTACCTTATATATCAAAAACTAATTAAGCGAAATTGGTTGTAGACATTTTTATAATTTATATGCACAACCTTATAAGTTTGAAATCTGAATAATAATCTCTATAATAATCCTTGTAGCTCAATTGATTTACTCCAAAATCTAAATATCATATATCCAAAACTAATTATAACTTATCCTTATACTATCGGCTCATAATATATTACACACAAAAAAAGTGTGCATCTGCTAGTTTTAATTTTAAACAAATTAAAATAAATAGTATGTAAATACATAGTAAAGAAATACAAGTTGAATTCACTTGTCAAAAATATCCAACAAAAGGACTTTCTCTAAGTAAATATTTTTTTAATCATATTATATTATACAAGTAAAATAAAAAATAAAAAATAATACTTAGATGTAATTTTTAAAACATTATTTGATTTTTTAAAAAAATTAAAATTTATACTTGTTTTATTTTTAACTTTTTTTTTATCAATAAATTTTAAACACGATTTGAATGCATGACAAACTATTTTTGCGGCAAAGGTGATGGAATGCTAGAGTATTTTCATTGGAGATTCCCAAATTAGACATATTGAATTGAGTGCACTTTAAACGATTATAATAGATACTTCACTCTTCTATACATTATAAATATAATAGTGACCTCAATGAATCATTCAATATGTCTAATTTGGGAATCTCCAATGAGAATACTTAAGCATTCCATCTTCTTTACCGCCAAGAATAGTTTGTAATCAATTCAAATCGTGTCTAATTTATTTATTAAAAAAAATTAAAAAAGACAAAACAAGTATAAATTTTAAAAATCTCTTAAAATCGAACTATCTTTTAAAAATTACATCTAAGTATAATTTTTATTTTTTATTTTACTTCTATAATATAATATGTTAAAAAAAAATATTTACTTAAAGAAAGTGCTTTTGTTGAATATTTTTGACAAGTGAATTCAACTTGTATTTCTTTACTACGTATTTACATACCATTTATTTTAATTTGTATAAAATTAAAACTAGAAGATGCACACTTTTTCGTGTGTAACAATGAGCCGATAATATAAGGATAACTTATAATAAGTTTTGGATATCTGATATTTACATTTTGGAGTATATCAATAGAGATACAAGGATTATTATAGAGATTATTATTCAGATTTCAAACTTATAAGGTTGTGCATATAAATTATAAAATGTCTACAACAAATTTTGCTTAATTAGTTTTTGATATATAAGTTAATTAGATTTTGGAGTAAATCAATTGAGTTACTTGGATTATTATTTAGATTTTAAACGCAGAAGTTTGTGCATATAAATTACAAAATGTCTATAGCCAATTTTTCTTTTTGTATGCTCTATTTCTATGAAAGCACTATTTTAAAATGACTAGATGTATTCCTGATCTATCCTACTATGTTAAAGGTGTAATGTCATTTTTAGAACATTTGGTGATTTTCTAGTATATCTTTAGGTTGTTGTTTGCTATGTCCTCCTCTATGGTTGTTAAATTTGGTCTATTCTTCTCTATAGTTGCTATTGTGTGCTATGAATCTTTTTAGAACTATCGGTGTTATTGTTTGTTCTATTATCCTCTATAGTTGTTACACTTGGTCTATTCTTCTTTGTAGTTTCTATTGTGTGCTAGGAATCTTTTTAGAACTATTGGTGTTGTTCTATTATATTTTCTGGTGTTGTTAGTTTGTTGTTTTGTTTGTTCTCTATAGTTATTTGTTTATGAATGTTGTTGTAGAAAATCAACATGGAAAATGGTGTATCTATACCTACAATTTATAACATAGAAAAGTGATTGAATATTTATCATGACTAGTTAATGGAGAATCAAGGCGGGAAGTACCCAAATGTATGTATATACCTTATCCTAGTTTTCACATAGCATAAGTAGTTGATATGTACATTAAAAACTTGGTTGAAATGGTCAAACTACCTACCAATTCAAAATAAAACAACACTTCTCTAATAGAAAATATTTAAATAATATCCTAAATCGACAAAGGATTACAAAGCACTTATGTACTATCAATAGATCTTATTTCATAACTGACGAGCCTATGTGAGATGCAATCAATAATTTTTTTAAGCACGTGTAAAAGTTACCATTTTTTTAAAATAAAAGTAAAACCCATAATTCACTTCCATTATCATGTAATAATATGTCATTCATTTTTTTTTTGAAATTAATTTAATAGATAAATGTGTAAGTCTATAACCTTACAAAATTATGGTTAATGCTACACTTACAAAGACTAAAGTGAATTTAATTTTTCATCTTACATATAGATACTTCACTCTTCTGTACATTATAAATATAATAGTGACCTCACTAAATCATTCAATATGTCTAGTTTTTACTAGGATGTTGTTAGAATGAATTTAGAATAATTGAGAGGGGAGGGGTGAATCAGTTATCCTCAGGTCTAGATGTAGAAAATAAAAAATTTCTGTACTTCAGATCTACCCGGCAGCAGTAGCATAAGTCAGCAACTTAATCATGTAGTTTACTGTCAATTGAAATTAGCTTGTAGAAACATAACAATAAAGCAAACCATAAGCATTCACACAGGTTGACACAAGTATTTAACGTGGAAACCCAACATGGGAAAAACCACTAGTAACATGCTACCAAGTTTTCACTCTTCTGAAGTGATGCCCTATGAGGAGCCAACCCTGTTAAAGGTTACAATAACACACTGCTAGGTGTGACCTGGTAAAGGATTTAATCACCCTGTCAGGAGTGGCCTTGTTAGAGGACTTAGAACATTCCACCTGAATGTCACCTTGTTAGAGGATTTATACAAATGACTGTTAAGTCAACCTTGTTAAAGGATTTAACTA
>MU223542.1:1288537-1302620 GCA_018584345.1 Thuja plicata | reverse complement strand
AAATGAAGAAGGACCTTATCCAGTCCTTAGCAATTAGGCTTTTCTTGTCTCTGAATCAGTATTAGAAGGCATAGTGTTCAAGTAGTCATTTCAAGCACTATGGTTCATACAAGAAAAATCCCTAACACCGGTGAGTGGTCGATCCTTCTCTATTAATTGGATTCAATTATGCTTTGTAGATAGAATTGTAGCATGTTTTTAGGCTAGATTGAATCATAGTTAGGATAGGAAAAATTGTGTTTTATCCTAGAAAATGGATGCACAGTTCCGGTGGATCAATGCGCAGCATAAATGGATAAATGCAATAACCTACGCATCCGATTAGGGGTTATGCACATTTATTAGAGAAGACCTCTGATGTTGTGCTTTTGTGCCTTAAATGTGCACATATACGATATTTGTGCAAATGTGAGGAAAACCTGCGCATATGTGAAAAGCTACGCATAGATAGCAAGATAGTGTTAGACAGATTGGAAAGGGAAATTAGGTCAAACTTTCATAGTGATAGGTTGATAAGATCTAGTTATCATTGGATAGTGATTGATATTTATATTAAGATAGGCCACATTGTAGCATGTTCACTAATAAACTGTGTTGAGTGATAGATAATTGATAGAAATATCGTCAGATACATGTGATAAACATGTGTTTGATTGATATATAGATAGGATAGATAGATAGATCAATTTGATCAATAGTTGATAGTTTGATTTGACTTGATATTGATAGGAGGAAATTACTGATGTGTTGATGTCACAAGAGAGATATTCGGTGACCCAGAGTTTGAGGGTAGCATTGTTAGAGACTGATAGAGTCTTGATCGGTGCGAATGGGTTATACCATGTGATTTATACGCCCGAGATTTGGGAAAATCTAGGTATGCTGATGGCCTTAGCAGAGAGATGGCACTTGAAGACGAGTACCTTCCATCTTCCTACCGGCGAGATGACCGTTACGTTGGAGGATGTATATCGCATCCTTCGACTACCCACCATAGGTGATTTAGTACACTATGATCGACATGGTGGGTTGGCTCAGTGTAGAGAGGTTTTTGGGGATGATGATATAGAGGATTTAGAGATCAGTTGGGAGGATAGGGTGGAGCTATATGAGCCACTACTTGTCATGTTAGCTAGGGTGATTGAAGGATACATTTTCCCAGATTGGAGATCACATGGTTTTGAAGTCAGATGGGGTAGGACCCTACAGAGGATGATGGACAAGGGGACCTATTTTTCTTGGGGAGTGTGCCTATTAGCACATTTATATCATGATCTTCATCAGGTGGTGTACCATGGAAGTGCATCTTTATCAGCAGGGGTTACACTACTCCATGTGTGGGCATGGGAGCATATGGCCATCACACAGCCTACAACACTTAGGTATCAAGGTGTGGGACAACCTTATATATTTCTTTACACATCTGTTCAGTCTCAGCGTAAGCTGGGACAGTTGGAGTTCTGGAGATATACTTTTGATATGATGGATGCGGTGATCTGGAGACCCTACCTAGGGTGCAAGGTATGGGATGACGAGAGTTAGCTCTGATACTATTTTGAGATGTGATGGCTGATAGGGAGGACTCCCTACATTATAGAGAGGCAGATGATTAGCAGGGTACTCCGTCAGTTTGGTCGCATTCAGGGGATGCCCCATGGGATGACAGAGTTTGCATGGAAATTTTAGGAGAGGCGAGATTGGGGGCCGATGATACCTTATGAGACAGCTAGGTAGGATTTCTTGGACATGCCATTTTAGGCATGGTTGATGAGACAAGGGGTTGTAGACCTAGGTATGATAGCAGAGTACAAGAGGTACATGAGGGATCACCCAGTCCCTAGATTGACAGATCCCGCTGAGAGGCCCCGGCAAAGAGATCCAGGGGATAGAGGTCAAGGATGAGGATGAGGCTAGGGTGGCGGTAGAGGTGACGATGATGATGGGGGAGATAACGGTGGTGATTCTCCTCAGAGAGGGAGGGGTAGAGGTGGTCTGAGGATGAGAGGTGGGGGTGTACATCCACAGGGGTTAATGCCACCACCTGATAGACAAAGATGACCATGACCTACTGCATAGAGGGATCCTCTGATATAGGCACAAGTACTGATCTAGGTAGCATCTCAGGCACTGGATCAGCCCATGCATGACATTGAGGATGATGTACAAATGGTTGATGTAGCAGCACAAGATGTACAAGGAGAGGATGTGGAGGTACAGGTGCAGGATGAGGATGTACAGGTACAAGAGGCTGATGATGTATAGGTATAGGATGTTGGAGGTCATGATCCCTATTTACACAGGGCGACAACAAAGGATGAGGACATTGATGTGGATGCAGTGTTAGCTAGACTAGCGATGCTACAGATGCAGGCCGACTGTGTCCCTGGACTAGAGAGACAGGTTGAGATGTTGGAGGAGGAGGTCACAGAGGCCAGACATGAGTGGGATACTGCCATAGAGCGGCTAGGGGAGGCGAAGACTTTTTTGGATGAGCTAGAGTCTACAGAGTCATTAGGTCCACACACAGACAGCTTGCGACTGATGATAAGGGCTGGCAGGGAGATCACCTATTGGAGAGATGCCTATAGATAGGTGGTTCCATGAGATCAATGGATCGAGAGCTTTAGAGAGAGTTCATATGGGGTCAGGACCATAGCTCCTTAAAGATAGGGGTCAGTCAGTGCTGGTACCTCATCACAACCACCCAGACCACCACCAGGTGTAGGAGATCCATCAGGATCAGGGTCCTTGATTGCATCACGTAGACAGTGATAGACAGAGTCTGGAGGCAATGGGTCTTAGCTATTTTTGATATAAACTTTGTACTTATGTTATGGCTCCATTGTATCATATTTTTGTACCTTTATTGTAGACTTGATGGACACTTATGGACACATAGTTATATTATGATATATCATTGGACATTTGGATATGTTGTTTTTGTCTTTATTTTATGGACTCTTTATGATGGACTTTATGTATGACATGCTTCTATGATGCTTACTTCTACAATGCATTGCTTATGATGATGTATATATATATGTGTGTGGATACTGACATATGCAGGATATGATGAATGATTTTATTTATGCATTATACTGTACGATTATGTAATGATTATGTTTTATTTCTATTTGGATGCAGAATAATCATGATTATTCTCATAATGATTAATGTTATATGGATGCATTGTGACTAAATAAATGAATAATGAATAATGATAATGAACTTAATGGAAGACAAAATTATAATAAATGAATGATATTTAATAAGGATATAAAATGGAATGTATAATAATGGTAATAACGTAATGACCTAAATTGTGATGAAATGACACTTATGAATTTTGGACAGACATGCAAATATAAATGGTTATAAGAAAATGAACAACTTTAAAATGAAAGATGTACTATGAACTATGATAAATGCTATTGTTTTTGTTTATCCAAAATGTCCTCAATTTTAAACAACCATGCATCTGACACAAGAAGAATAGACAAATGGAACAAGGTGACCTAAACAAGATATCCTACAAAATCTTATAACAGGAGCACTTCAATGATCTATTTAAAATGCAATGCAAAATGATATGCAAAAATGAGTATCTCCACAACTTCAGAAAACATCTTAAGACTTCATAAATTTTGGAATTTGATTTTCATCATTGAGCTCATTATGTTGCAAGAAAATACAAGCATCATGGTATAATTAAACCAGGATGATCTAATCACTTCTTGCATGGAGTTTAATATAGCAAACTTGACAAGCATCTAGGTATAATTGAACTGAGATGACCTGAGTTTTGTTTACATAATAGACAAGGAATATCCCCCCCCTCTCTGTCGCGGAACAAATATTTGGAGTCGAGGTATGTGTGGCGCATCATTGTCAATAGCATTTGTATACCAACATGATTTATAATGTTGTTCATGCTTATGGAACAGATGAAGGCTCTTATGCACAGACACCCCAATTATTTGTTCCTTCAACTTCATTGGAAAATATCCCACAAACAACAATCAAAGAAAATATCATGTTCCATCCCGGCTATCCTAATCAATGACATATTTGGAGTTGTTAAGCTCATGTCAAAGATATCCTGAAATAGCATAGGAAACATGATGACAAATGAAATCCTGATATGAATGCATAATCTTATTACAAATCATCCTAACATGCCTGTCATGAATATACATTTCTTTTCCAAAAGATAGTGTTGAGTTTTTCTAATTAGTTTTATTGATAATGATGTTTTTGCAAATGTATAGATAAATAGTCATATTTTAAAAGATATGTCACGGGTTATGGATCATGATTAGAATAGCATCGTATAAGAACCATTGATTGCGTTTTCTTGTCAGGTCAAAAATACTCTGTTCTGTCCTCTAAGAGTCATGACTGTCATAGATCCACTTCCCAAAAAATAGGTCGAGGACATGCCCCCAGCTAGGTGATGGACTAACTTATTATAGGTGAAGAAAGACACACTGGACTAGGGTGAAGACCAAGACAGTAGACCAAGCTATGATGGGGTTTTATTGGGGATTTATACAATGGGTAGGAATCATGGATTGGCCATTTTATTATGATATGTACAAGGCGAATAGTGACTGTGAGAGCCACTTTATTATGGTTATATATAGATGGGACAAGATGGTAGAATAATCCTAATAGATGGAGGAGCTAGCTTGTTGCAAATGGCGCCTATTTCCAGGTTTTCACCACATGCTTTTATTACAATTTTCTCATGATTTTTTTATTTTTATTTTTTATTTTTTGAACATATCTCTTGCACTGGGATCTCATGCATAAAATTTATTTAGGTGCATGCTATTGAGAGGCTCATCCAAGGGATCTCCCTCAGATGTTGACAACTGATAGGCTCCAGAACCATAGGTTGCTGTAATCACAAAAGGACCCAACTAATTGGGCTCAAACTTGCCCTTCTTCTCACGATGCTGCTGATTTTTGGGATTCTCTTGAAGGACTAGATCACCCACCTAAAAGTCTCTAGGTTTCACTTTACTGTTATATTTATGAGACATCCTTTGCTGATAGACTTTTAAGTGATCAAAGGCTCATTGATGGTGCTCATCTAGTAATTCTAATTCAGTTAGTCATGCAACTCTATACTCTTCATCTGGAATCAAATCTTTCAGGGACACTCAAAGAGAAGGTAACTGGACCTCAAGGGGTAGGACAACTTTATATCCATAAACAAGCGAATATGGCATGGCACCGGTTGGAGTACAGATGGAACTACGATAGGCCCGTAGGGCAGGGTTCAACTAGACATGCCAATCATGACCAGCGTCATTGACAGTCTTTTGAAGGATTTTGACAATAGTTTTATTAGACACCTCAGCTTGGCCATTACCCTGAGGGTAATAAATAGTGGAATAATGGTGGGTGATATGGAAATTGGTGCATAATTCATTGATATCTTGATTTTGAAACTATTTCCCATGATCTGTAATGAGGTGCATAGGGATGCCACATCAAAAAATGATATAGTTAAGGATAAACATAGCAACTTGTTTGCCTGTGGCAGTGATCAAGGGAACAACTTCAATCCATTTAGTAAAATACTCAGTGGCGGTTATAATGTACTTATGTCCATTGGAAGATGGAGGGTGAATTGTGCCCATGAGGTCAAATCCCCATTGACTGAATGGCAATATACTTGTAATAGGATGAAGTTGCTATGCCGGTGCATGAATGAGATTCCCATAGATTTGACACTTGTTGCATTTTTGACCAAAGTGAAAAAAATCTATTTCCATAGTAGGCCAATAGTAACCCATACGCATGACCTTCTTAGCCAAGGAAGGACCACTCGAATGTGTTCCACATATACCCTCATGTACATCTTCTAAGGCAGTTTGAGCTTCATCATGTTCAAGACATCTTAAGGGAGTACCATTAAGACCTCGCCGATACAGGGTGTCAGATATTAGGAGATACCAGGAGGTTTGGCAGAGAAAGGTTCACTTTTGGTTTCTGGATAGATCAGGGGGAAGGATATTGTCTTTCAGATAGGTATATATTTTTCCATATGTAGGGGAATCTTGTCCAATAATATGACATATGATACGTGTATCAGGATCATCGTACGCAAGATAAATCAAGGGTTCCACTAAGAACTCAAAATGGGATTTTGTATCCTCGGTATTAAATAAAGAAGCAATTGTTGCCATAGCGTTTGCAGCCTTATTTTCCTTCCTAGGAATCTGCTCAAAGGTGATGATTGAAAAATATTGCTTAAAGTCATCTACCATGTGTTTATATGGTAACAACTTGTCATCCTTAGTCTGATATTCAACATTAACCTGATTGATTATTAACTGGGAGTCTCCGTAGACATTCAATTCAGTCACATTCCATTGTAGAGCCATTTTCAACCTGATCATCAATGCTTCATACTCAGCTACATTATTCATACAAGGAAAAAGAAATTTGTAGGACTTTGGTATGGTATATCCTTGTGGTGTAATAAATAACACTCCAGATCCTGAACCATGTTGTGTATAGGATCCATCAAAATATAGCCTCCAGGTTTGTGTAGATAATGTTAGGATGTGTGCATCTGGAAATTTTGTATGTATAGGATGATCATCCATTAATGGTGCCTCAGCTAGTTGATCAGAAATCACTTGCCCTTTAATAGCCTTCCTTTCCACATATTCAATATCAAACTCACTAAGCAACATGACCCACTTAGCCAACCTTCCAATTAATGTAGTCTTACTCAAAAGATACTTCAAAGGATCAATCTTTGCAACAAGCTTGATAGAATGAGACAACATGTAGTGCTGCCACTTTTGTGAAGCAAAGACCACTACTATACATGCACACTCAATTGATCAATAATTGAGTTCATATCCAACAAGGGTGCGACTGATATAATATATAGCCTTTTCTTTTCCCTCTTGATCTTGTTGGGCCAACAAGGCACCGAGCGAAACTTCTGTAGCTGAAATATAAAGAAAGAGTGGCTTTCTCAGAATTGGTGACATAAGAGTGGGAGGAGTGGATAAGTATTACTTGAACTTAGTAAAATATTCTTCACACTTATCATCCCATTTGAATAAGATGTTTTTATGTAACAAATGCTAAAAAGGATGACTTCTGTCTACTAATTAAGAGACAAATCTTCTTATTGATAGAAGGTGCCCTTGTAGAGATCTCAATTGACTAATATTCATTGGTGAAGCCATTTCCATGATTTCCTTGACTTTTCCTGGATCCACCTCTATTCCTTTAGCTGAAATAATATATCCTAACAGTTTGCCTAATGTAACCCCGAATGCACACTTCCTGGGATTTAGTCTTATCTGATACTTTTCCATTCGGGTGAATATCTTATCCAACACTCTTAAATGACCTTCTTTATTCTTAGATTTGGCTAGGATATCATCAACATAATCTTCCATTATGGTATGCATCATGTCATGAAAGATTGTGGTCATAGCTCTTTGATAGGTAGCACCAGCATTTTTAAGCCCAAAAGGCATCACATTCCAGCAGTATGTGCCCCAAGGACATGTAAAAGTAGTCTTTTCCTGATCTTCTAGTGCAATCTTAATCTGGTTATAACTAAAAAACCCATCCATTAAGGATAACATCTCATGCCTGGCTGTTAAATCAACTATAATATCAATATTGGGCAAAGGAAAATCATCTTTAGGACAAGCTTTGTTAAGATCCTGAAAATCTATGCAAATCCTGATGTACTTTTCTGGCTTGGATACTGGTACAATATTGGAGATCCAATCAGCATAATCAATAGCCTGAATGAAACCCACATCCAACAATTTTTTCAATTCTGCTTTGACCATGAGTGCAATGTGAGGATGCATTTTCTGGAGTTTCTGCTTTACAGGCTTGACCCTAGGTGCAATGGATAAATGATGCATAATAAGATAAGGATCCAACCCAGGCATAACAACATATGACCAAGAAAATTTGATCTATATCTTTTTGAAAAATTGTGAAAAGGCATCTTTTTCTGTCTCTGTTAAGGATGCAGCTATCTTCAGAATGCGTGGTGACTCCTCTATGCCAATGTTAAGAGACAATGTTGGTTCAATAAGTATAACAGACTACTCTTGATACATATAGTTGGGGAGAGTGTCAATCCTTCCATCTTCAGGCACCTCAGAGAGGTTTTCACCCTCAGATACGTCTTTTCTTTTTCCTTTTTTAGGATCTAACACTGCCACTGAGTGGTTTTCACCATTAGATTGATTTATTATTTTCATATTTTTACAACTGAAAGGATTGGCACCCTCTCCAAACTAATCCATGTCATTGAGTTCTATGGGAAATCCTGATTTATGATCTCCTGATGGTAGATGATCTCTGAATCTAAGATAGTCAATAATAGCATCATCATTATGGAAAATATCAAGTTCATAGTAATTTGGAGAATCCCAGGCGATAAGTTCGGGGTGGACAAGGGGTATTGGATCATTTGGTTTGGTCTCAAAGGATGAAATGGTATTGATAGAAAATTTCTAAAAGTTTATAATTGTATCAGCAAGGTCTATTTCCATACTCTCATCCAAATCGTCTATCTCAAGATAACTCTCACTTTCCTCACAATCGCCAAGAGTAGTATCAGGTGGATCTAATCCTAGTGGTTTCGTCCTTGGACTCGTCCGCTCATGGAAATTGTTACCATTGGTATGAACATCATCAACTTCCAATTCTTTAGTATAATCAGAGAATTAATCCCATTCATAAGTATGAGAATCATCATCATCACCATTATTATTTCTAAGTCAGTTAATGATGCCTTGTGCTATCTTTTGCTTTGCTGGATTTACATACATGCCATTTTGTCGGAATGCAGGAGCCGTAGAAATTTTGTAAAAGGGTTCAACCTTTTCTTTTCCTTTAGGTTCCTTTGGTCCTTCTCCCTTATATCCTAGTCCAATGGTGTCTCTTTGATAATTTGGATTTTTCAAGATTGGTTTTATGACACCCTCTCTTTGCAACCCTACAGGTCCATTTCCTTGATATCCCATCTTTTTCAACAAAGTATATCTCATGCCATATATATCGGGTGATATAGGCTCATGTTTTTCAGTCTCTGGATCTTTATGATGATGTAGCAAATGATTGGAATTATGCTCAGTAGCCTCCTTTGATATAGTGCCCCCACTTACAAATGTGCCATAAACAAGTGTAGAAGGGCCTTCTGATTGTTGTTTGGTGATCAAGGATTTTCCATATGACTTAGGAGATAAGGGTAACTCTATGATACACAAAGTTTGGCCCAAAGTGTACTCTCCCATACCTTGTTCATTTATGTCTACCTTGATTTCATGAGATTTAGAAGTTGATGCTTTGTTACTGGGATCAATGGGTGTTGGTGGAGAAGAGCCAATCCGATTGTAAGGCACCAAAGATTCAGTTGTTGGCTTTATGGTATTGCAATATTGAAAAGGATTCGGATCTCCTTTGATGGTTACCTTTTGACCATTATATGGAAACTTCAAGCATTGATGATACTGTTAGAGTAATTAATTAAGTTACTCTTTAGTGCTTAAGTTTCACTTAGGTAGTTTCTATTTCCTAGAAGTTTCCCTTTTAGGGTTTCGGTATCCTTTATAATAAATCACCGCTTTCATTTCTTCATTGAGATTGTAATTCATTATTGTTGTTAATAGAAGTCTTATTCTTGCAACATGGGTTTCAACTCTCTGGCTTTTTGGCCGCCATAGCTCTCTTTCTCTTCTGTCTTTGCTTCTCTGTAACAGTTATGCATGTAGGTTTCTTGAGTTGATTTGCAGTTCAGCAAATCTAACATGGTATCAGAGCTCGCCTGCAGCTGGCTGTTCAAGTTTTCTTTGAAGCATTCAAGGGTTTGAATTTCGCCAGGCTTTTTCCGGCATTTTTGTGTGGATTTACGGGGGACCTTTATTTCTAGTCACTTTGGGCCCAAACAGACACTTCCATTGCGTCCAGAAGGCCCAAAAACCCTAGAATCCATATAAGGCACATCTGATTTGGACACCAGGGCCTTGGGGAGAAATTTCTTGGCCTATTAGGGCCGTACGGGCACGAGAATCGAGGCAGGATTGAAAAATTTCAAAAAAAAATATTAAAAAAAGCACTTAAAAATAGCGCATCCGGTGTTTTTCTGGGAGCACCACCTCTGCGCCGCCCCTGCACCACCCGGAGCGCCCGCGCCTCCCTCCTGCACCTTCCACACCACTCCCTTCAACACGGCCCCCGCCGCCCGCCGCCCACAGCGGCCCCCACCGCCCACAACGCCTGCTCTCCGCCGGGCCCCTGTTTGCAAATGCGCCGCTCCGCCGGCAAGCACCCGGCCACCACCGCCACCGCCACCCGGTGGGTCTTTCCAGCCCCCGTGGGCTCCATTGCTTAGCCGCGCAGTCATATGACCGACCAGGGGCTGCGGCCCAGCCCGCAGAGCGCGCCATGCGCCCGGGGGCCTATTTTTTTAGCCCCTGGGGCTTAAAACTAGCTCTGTTGGGCTTTTTTGGGCCTTTATCACCTTTTTCGCTCTACAGGGAGCATACAGAGGTCTTTTTTAGACTTCTCTATATCATCGGAAAGCTCTTTCTGAGCTCCTTCTGATTATGGTGATTAGGGTTTTTGGTTCCACTGTTTCAATAGAATTTTTTTCTGTTGAAGTCTGATGCTTTGTTTTGCCTTCCGGGAGTCATATCTGGCTCATTCGAACTTCTTTTTCAGCAAACAAGATATCGTCGGAAAGCTAGTTCAGTGTGTTATTCAGTGGCAGAGGTTATTTTTCCAGATTCTACTCCAGGTTTTCACTCCTCCACGTTTGGCAGTTTATGCACTCTGGTGGATTGCTTGGTTCTACAGGTCCTGGGATCTCTTCTTCTGAGTTCATAGCTCACTCTTCTTTCTGACTTCTGATCTTGTATGCTCTTCTGATGTATTTTTGTTCTATAAATGCACTGAGATAAAGTGCCTTTCTTCTTCTTTTCTGGGATCTTGTACACCTTGTTCGGTTGATGTACTCGCACTGTGTTATAAAGTGCCATGGGGGGTTATGATGTTTATGCCGCTTTAGGCGCATCCACCTTTGTCAAGTGAGCGTACCTTCCATGACATTAGCCCATGTTGTGTGTCTGTGACACCGCCCTTTATCCTGTGTGTGTGCTATTGTTGCACTGTTGGTGTTCCTGGTTCTTCTTCTGCAGATGTTTCTGGCATTGTATTTCAATGTTCCTGTCACCTCTCCCAGCTCAGCATTATGGGGGGGGTTCACCTATTGGTTCTATTGCTTCCTGGTTTGATTGATCAGCTCTTCAGACATTTGTCTTCTCTACCTAGTCATGCACTTTAGTGGGGGTTCCAGCAGTATCTTCTGATAGAGTTCACAGTTCATGCTTCGGAGATGCTTCTTGCTCTTTTCTTGTTCCTTTCTCTGGGACACCTTTTTCCCTAGATTGAAGGCTTAGTTTCCTTCATCTAGTTTTCTTTCTGTTTTAGGTACCTGATCAGGCCTAGTTGCTGGGACCCATCTTTCCTGCTTTCTGTAGTAGTTAGCTTTTTTGCTTCTCCCTAAGTTACACTTAAGGGGGGGTGTTAGAGTAATTAATTAAGTTACTCTTTAGTGTTTAAGTTTCACTTAGGCAGTTTCTATTTCCTAGAAGTTTCCCTTTTAGGGTTTTGGTATCCTTTATAAGGAATCACCGCTTTCATTTCTTCATTGAGATTGTAATTCATTATTGTTGTTAATAGAAGTCTTATTCTTGCAACATGGGTTTCAACTCTCTGGCTTTTTGGCCGCCATAGCTATCTTTCTCTTCTGTCTTTGCTTCTCTATAACAGTTATGCATGCAGGTTTCTTGGGTTGATTTGCAGTTCAGCAAATCTAACAAATACGTTGATGGCATAGCTCGCATGGAATGAATCCAAGGTCGCCCTAAAAGAATGTTATATGCCAAATCCATATCCAAGACTTGACAAAGCACATCTTTAACCACAGGACCAACTCTGATAGGAAGTACAACTGACCCCTTGGATGACCTTTCCTCCTCATCATAAGCTTTGATGGTGATTTTCTTCGTTGGATCAACAACATTTTTAGAAAATCCCAAGTCACGGACTAGCTTTAGAGTGCATATATTCAAACCAGCTCCTCCATCTATTAGCACTCTTTTAATCTTGTGATTTTGTACAATGCCTTCTATATGGAGTGGAGCATTGTGCGGTTGATTGATGGCTAGATCATCATCCTCAGTGAAGGATAGATAATGGGGGGTTGTCAAATGCCCCACCATAGCTTGGAATTGATCTTGATCTAGATTGGTTGGAACATTAGTTCTGATCAGAGCTTTCTCAAGGATATCTTTATGGGAAGATGACAGACGCAACAACTCTAATATGGATATCTGGGCTGGTGTTTTCTTTAGTTGCTCCAAAAGGTTGCATTGGTTGGAAACATTGGGCATAGATTTTGGAATGTAGATAGCCTTGGTATGGGTGGTGTTAGGCTTAGATGGAACCCCTTGAAGAGTAACCTTGGACTGGGCTCGAGTTGTGACATTAGCCGATTGACTCTTTTCTTTGATGGAAATCACATTGACATAGGAATGAGAAGGATGGCATTCAGAAATGTGATTTATATAGCTGTAGGAGGTGGAATTGTAGTTTGTATGGTTATCACCTTTAGCATTGGATGAGTTCCCTTTCTCGTGTTCGAGAAGTGGATCTTTGAAGGCAGTTTGCGACTCGTTAGAGGTGTGTCCATCAATACTGATTTCTTCGCTATCAATCAAATCTTGGATAGCATGCTTGAGTCTTTGAAAGTTATTGGTTTTATGACCTTTGCTTCTATGAAATTCATAGTAATCATTGTCATTCCACCAAGAATGTTTCACCTGAGGCTCAAAATCTCTAGTCTAAGGAAGCGCTTTGAGTTTCTTCATGATTAACTTCCTTAGTGCAAATTCCAGAGATTCCCCCAAAGGAGTAAAATTCCTCCTACGTGACATGAAGGGTGATTTTGAGGCACTTTTATTGGTATTCTAAGTAGCACCTATATTGCTTTGAGTAGGTGGGGTGGGATTTGTTTTTCTCACAAGATTCAAGATAGGTTGTGCGGATTTAACATGACGATTATCGACAATCCCATCATTGACAATGTTCTTGTTCTTGTTCCAATATTTGGATTTATCATTATTGTTGTTGTTGTTGGAACTTGAACTTGATCCGGCATTGTCTTTGGAGTAGAGCTTAATTTCCCCCTTTCTAACCATAGCTTCTTCAATTTTCACACCATTTTCAATGAGCTTGTTGAAATTTGGAGGGCATTGTAACTGTAACCTATAGCTCATCTCCTGTGTTAGGTTATGCGCAAAGATATCCATTTTCTCTTGTTCAGGAATTGAGCATGGATACTTGGCAAATAGCTGACGCCATCTTTGCAAAAATGTGAGGAAAGGTTCTCCATTCTTTTGATGCGTATTGCAAAGATCAAGCATTGTGACTTCATGTTTGATGTTATAGGAATAGTGAGTCACAAATTTGTTGATAAGTTTGTTTAACAATTGTATACCCGGGGGTAGCTTGGAGAACCATTCCATGGCTTGTCCTCCTAAACTATGTGGGAATATTCACATAAGATAAGTATCATTGTGCGTGACTTCAATACATGAAGCACAAAACTCATGAATGTGGTCTTGTGGATCAGAATTCCCTTTATATTTATCAAGTTTTGGTACCTCAAAATGAGGAGGGAATGGAATCATAGTTAAGTTCTTGTCAAAAGGATAGGGACATATATCCTCCAAAGAGTATTTCTTAGTGGATGTTCCCATTTGCATGTCACACATTTGTTGTTGTAGTAATTGGAGTTGTTGCATGACAGGATCCAAAGATGAAGAAGGCTTTTGGGTATCGTTGAAAGTACTATGTTGTTTGTCCTCCTTTTTCCCATGAGTAAGCATCTCTTGAGAGCCACTAGGTTTTTCTTGGGAACCACTAGGTTGTTCTTGATCATTTGTGTGTGGTGGTTCTACAAGATCTGTGACATCAAAACCACTAGGTAATTTTGCTCCTTGTTGAGCAAGCATGA
>MU223542.1:1238158-1273081 GCA_018584345.1 Thuja plicata | reverse complement strand
TTACACCTTAGCCTGCTACCTTCATGCTATTGAGCCTGTGATGTCCTCCACTAGTGAAGAAAGTGTCAACATGACCGAGGCTGACATCAAGTACCTTAGTCAGAAAATTAAAAGAAGAAAGAATAAGTGCTCTGATGGTGAAAACCATGTTGTGTCAGTATCAGAGCCAAAAAAAGTAAAAATAAAAGACATACCCGAAGGTGAAAACCTCTCTAAGGCACCTGAGGGTGAGGTACTTGATGCACTTCTGAGTCACTTTTAGGAATGCTCATTAGTTTTAATTGAACCTACTCAGCCAATAAATCTAGGAATGAACTTGAACATCCACATATCATTCATGTGGCCAAGTCATTATCTTCAGAGGAACTTAAGGAATTTATAGAATTTTTCCAAGAAAAAAAGATAAACTTTGCATGGACATATTCTAACATGCCGAGTGTGGATCCTGACCTCATTATGCATCATTTATCAATATCACCAGGTGTGAAACCTGTCAAACAAAAACTTAGAAAGATGCATCTGCATGTATCTTTATTGATCAAGGCAGAATTGGAAAAACTTCTGAAAGCTGGGTTCATCCGAGTGATTGATTATGTAGAGTGGATTTCTAATATAGTCCCAATAACCAAACATGACAAATCTATTAGGGTTTGCACAGACTTTAGAGATTTAAATTTGGCATGCCCAAAAGATGATTTTCCACTCCCCAATATTGGCATGATCATGGATATGACAGCGGGGTATGAGATGTATTCCTTAATGGATGGCTTTTCTGGCTATAATCAGATCAAAATTGCGCCAGAAGACCAAGAGAAAATAGCTTTTACTTGTGCATGGGGTACATTTTGTTGGAATGTTATGCCCTTTGGTTTAAAGAATACTGGGGCTAATTATCAAAGAGCTGTTACTACAATATTTCATGACATGATGCATAGGACAATGGAGGACTATGTGGATGATATGCTTGCCAAGAGTATGGATAGAAAAACACATCTCACTGATCTAGGTCCTATACTAGATCGTATGGAGAAATTCTAGTTGCACCTAAACCCTAAGAAATGTGCATTTGGGGTTACTTCTAGAAAATTACTTGGCTACATTATTTTGGCAAAAGGAATTAAGGTGGATCCAGAAAAGGTACAAGTTATAATGGAAATGCCACCACCCTGTAATATCAGACAAATCAGGGGTCTTCAAGGTTGAATTCAATCTATCAGGCGATTTATCTCGCAATTAGCTGACAAGTCACAACCTTTCACCAAAACCCTGCATAAAGGTGTGACTTATGACTGGAACAAAGAGTGTGAACAAGGGTTTCAACAAATTAAACAATATCTAGCTAATCCACCCATACTGATGCCCCCCATTCAGGGGAAGCCTTTTTTCCTATATATCTCAACAACAAAAACATCCTTGGGTGCTCTCTTGGCCCAAGAAGATCAAAATCATAAAGAAAGAGCCATTTACTACATCAGCAGAACATTGGTCTCTTACAAAATGAATTATTTAGTAATTGAGAAGGCTTGTTTAGTAGTGGTGTTTTCTTCCCAAAAGCTATGACACTACATGTTGGCTCACACTACGAGGTTGATTTCAAAGATTGATCCATTTAAATACTCACTCAGTAAAGCTACCCTCACAGGTAGACTAGCTAAATGGGTCATGCTCCTTAGTGAGTTTGATATTATATATGTTGAGAGAAAACCTATTAAAGGACAGGTGATTGAGGATCAATTGGATGAAGCACCTCTTACAAATCATCAACCATTAAAGATGGAATTCCTAGATGAGTCCATTATGATTCTCACACATCAAACATGGACAATGTTCTTTGATGGTTCGTTCACCCAACAGGGGTCAAGAGCTGGAAATTTGTTTATCACACCGCAGCGATATTCCTTACCAAAGGCATATAAAATGATGTTCCCTTGTACCAATAACACCACCGAGTATGAAGCTCTGATCAATGGACTCAAGATTTCTATTAAATGGTGAGTGGATGAACTAAAAGTCTTTAGAGACTCACAACTAGTTATTAATCAGGTTAATAATACTTATCAAACCAAAGATGAAAAGTTGGTACCCTATAAAAGGATGGTTGACAGCCTTAAGAATTATTTTGCACATGTCACTTTTTAGAAAATTCCCTGGGTAGATAATAAAGTAGCTGATGCTATGGCTACTTTGGCCTCTATGTTGCAAATGCTAGAGAATGATTTTAGACACGAGTTCCTAGTGGAGACATTATGCTACCCTACCTATGACTCTCCTAACTCCCAGATGGTCTATTCAGTAATTGGACATGATTCATCTCATTACCACCACATATACTCCTATCTCCATAACCAACCTATTCCTGAAACATATACTAGAAATGAAAAATGCCATCTAATCTGCAGTGCTTCATGGTACGTCATCGTAGCAAACAACTTGTATAGCTGGGGTCTAGACGGTACCCTCCTTAGGTGTCTAGAACCTGATGAGTCTAAACGTGTGTTAGAAGAGGTACATGAAGAAATTTTTGGTTCTCACTCAAATGGCCTGACACTGGCTCATAAGCTTATTAGAGCTGGTTATTATTGGCCCAATATGGAGAAGGAAGCCACGCAGTTTGCCAAATCTTGTAAGCAATGTCAACTCTATGGAAACTTGATTCATGCTCCAGCTAAGGAACTCATTCCTTTTATCACCTTTTGGCCATTTCAACAGTGGGCTTTCAACTTAGTAGGTCAGATATATCCATCTTCCTCAAGAGGACACAAGTACATCATCACTACTATGGTTTATTTTACTAAATGGGTTGAGGCAGTGCCTCTCAGTGTAGTTGATGGAAAATTCGTAGCTCTGTTTATCTTAAACTACATTATTTGTAGATATGGTATACCTTCCTCTATTACCACCGACAATGGGGGATAGTTCAAGAATAAAGATCTGACATTTATGTGCTAAGTTCAAGATCATCCAACATTGGTCTTCTATTTATTACCCCCAGGGTAATGGGAAAGCTGAAGCTTCTAACAAAACAATTCTCAAGATCTTGCACCATACGGTACACAAGTCTGGACGGGATTGGCAGCTCCAGATAAATCCAGCTTTATGGGCCTATCACACCAGTATCAGAATGCCAACAGGGGCCACACCATTTGCTTTAGTCTATGGCACAGATGTTGTACTACCTATTGAGGTTGAGATTCCTACATTGCGAGTCTCTTTGAAAGGCCTCATTACAGATGATGACATGAGAATATCTCGGCTTCAAGAGCTTGAGTTACTAGATGAACATCAGAAGGTGGCATTCGATCATCTCAGAGAATACCAAAAGAGGATATCAAAGAGCTATAATAAGAAAGTTAGACCAAGAGACTTCCAAATAGGTGATCTCGTCCTGAGAGAGAATCCTAAAAATTAACAACAGCGGACTCAGAAAGGGAAGTTTGAACCAAACTGGCTTGGTCCTTATATCATTACTGCAGTATTGGGGTCTAGCACTTATTATCTCTCCACTCAAAGAGCCCATCAACGCTCTTCACCTGAAGAAATTCTATAGTTAAGATATCTTCTGCATGCTCATGTACATACTTTATTTCTGAGAAAATCCTAAAAATTGTAAAATGTCCTGAAAAAATGATCATCTTAGTGAAAACCTGGAAAACAGGTGTTTTGATGTATCTATTATCTTGGTGAAAACCTGGTAAACAGGCGCCTTGATAATATCAAAAAAAAAAAATGAAAAATTCAAAAAATACCAAAAAATCAAAAAAAGAAAAAAGAACAAAAAAATTGAAAAATTGAAAAATCAAAAAAAGAGAAAAAGAGAAAAATGTGCCATTGATGAAAACTTGGTAAACAGGCATCATGGTAGCAAAAATAGAATTTCTGCCAAGATGGTGAAAACCTGGTAAATAGGCGCCTCTTGTTTTGCAATTCTTTATTTGTCGCAACATGTCTTGGCATTCTTGCAGTTGCTTTCCTGCTTTAGTTTGCTTTCCTGCTTTAGTTCACTTTCCAGCTTTAAGTTTGCTTTCATGCTTTAGTGTGCGTTTCGCTCTCAATCATCTTCAATATTTTTCTCGACCTCACATGGATTGAAAATGGTCATAATCGGGGGCATGTTCCTAGTCTAGGGGGCATTGTCTTGTCTTTTACATCGGTCACCAGTGGCTCTCACTGCATCTGCCTGCCGATGATTTATAGCACTTCATCTCTTCTTGAGACCCTCTTTTGCATCAGTCACTAGTGGATCTCACTGCGTCTACTTGCTGATGCTTTGATCTTGTTATCGATCTTTATGCTTGAGAATCTCTCACGACAGTCACCAATGGTTCTCACTGAGTTTGCCTACTATCACTACATTGCTGAGATTTCTCTCATCATCTCGCTACCTGTTTTATTGGCTTGAATCCATTTGTTACTTAGGGGTATGGCTCCCCACTTTGATCATTCTTCAATTTACACTTGAGTCAGTAATCTTGTCAGACCTGAAGGACAACTCTCTACTGGCACAAACTGGTGTTTCTCAACACCTTAATCAAATAGTGTTTTTCAACACTCTCTTTGGATATATTTGTGTTTTTTAACACACCTCGAATATCTCACGATGTAAACATCTCTCGGTAGAAATCAAACACATTTCACTCACAAGTACAATGGTGTATTTCAACACCCTAAACATAGACACATTCATAAACCTTGAAACGTGCTGGGATATGATTGACTCTTTCATAGTATGATGTCTGTTCTTATGGATTTCATTGATATTTTCTTTGTCTATTGCTTGTTGGTGTGGTTTCGATGATCTGACAATGTCAAATAAATAGGGTGTATGTGATAAGAGATTTTGCATTAAGGTGGAAAAGCCTCACATCCCTCGATCTTGTTTATTTGTATGCCAAGGGGAGGTCAAAACTATCTCCTTGACTGTTATTGTTGTGTTTGTTTACTTGTGAATTATTACTATATCAAATTGGAAACAATGTTTAGGTCACCTTGGCTTTTGTGCCTCGGTGCTTATGTTTGTTTCCTATATTTTATCCGATGAAAGTCATATTCATATTCTTATGGTTGCAGCGGCACCAGTAAGGATTTTATTGACTCCAATGATCCAAAGCACCTGATGATGATAAATACGATGAGTCCAACAACCAAAGTCCTAGGATTGCATTTAGCTTAGGCTTGCATCTTCATTTTAGGCTTGCATTTTAGGCTTGCATCATGGTATTTTGATGCTCTCTTCATTATCTTCTCATTCTTCAAGTCCTCATCTTTCATCATGGTTCTTCTTGACTGCATGAGTGTCTGGTCCTTGTTCTCGATCTTCGTGCGCGTCCTTCTTTTGGCTAGTATCTGTTGTATATTGTGAAGGCCCTACATGAGATGATTAGTACCATTGCATTACATTCATTTTCAAAAAGTGCATTTCCATAAATTCATTTGCATACATATATCCATACACATGTGCATCCATTATAAGCATAACTCAAATCATGCATAGCATTTATCCATCTAATATCTATCATAGCATTTTCATGCATCAATAAAACACGTGCATAAACATTTTCATATTCATTCATCTATACACCTAAATCATATAGGGAATCATCTCATACACATTTAAAGCAATATATACACATGTACAATGATGCCAAAAAATTGAGCTCATATATATATATCGATCGGTCTGAGTATACAAGGGTGCTACTCGAGCACAATAAGTCAAAATGGTGGTGCAATATACATCATAACCTAACCACCTAGAGGAGGTGGAGGTGGGGGCATCCCCTGCTACTGTGGACCCTATGGAGGTGGTCCTACTGGAGGTGGTCCCTGTGGAATAGCCCAAGCACTAGCATACTCTGAAAAAGGTAGAATTTGATCTGCTACCTCAAGAACTGCAAGAGTATACGCAACATAATAGTAGGCCACCTATGCAGCCTCATATCTAATATCTAACTAAGCTTTTGCTAGTGCCTCTTGCAACTCTCGGACCTCCTGGTCCTGCTCTAATATCTGGGTATCTCTGATGACAACCTATGTATGAAGGTCATCACGCTCCCTCTGCATTTGTCACACTCTCTTTCTCACTCTACGGAGAGCCTCCTATAGCTGAGTCACGTGTCTGCCCGCAGGAGCGATAGTTAGAACTGCATCAGCCATGATAGTATCATCACCCTACTCTACAATTCTATCCTGGCTACCACTAGGCTCAGCACCTGTATCTGATCCCATAGGCCTCATAGGGATAGTAGTCTGATGTGTATGTGGACATACCACTCTATCCTGCTAATGTAGTGGCACCTGATGTGGCTACTGACCCTGAGGCTGCTGTCCCGAAGGAGGAACCTACTGTGCCTGCTGCTGTGGTGGTGGCTGCACCACTGGAGGAATCTAGCCCACTGGAGATGTGAACCTAGGAAATGGATGTGCTAACAGTTGATCTCTATATACAGGTGTCACACCTGCATTTGTCACTACTTCCATGTAATCCCATTGGGATGGTGGTACCCAGGTGTCTATCATGCTACACCCCCTGTCTAGCTACCTCTGCCAACCCTTCTTCATCTCATCGATGAATTGGGCATACATGCAATACTCAAGTGATACATCCTGAGGCCTCCTGAACTAGTGCAACACACGTGTAAGCAAGAAGCACTTGATCACTGTGATGGTACGCCCTATCAGAGGACGTGAATAGAACATGTATGATAGCTCATGAAAAGCATCGTCCCAGACCTCAGTAGCTGCCCATGGTCACCATATCACTATAGCCATATCATCAATCTGTGCACGCCACTGCTCAGTCTTACCCAGTGCGGCCTGGGTCATCAGACCGGTGTATCTATAAATATACGGCTCTAATGACTATCGTGTATTATGAAAAATTGGCCTACATATGTGAAGGTGCTCCCAGGCCCAGATCTACAACACGACTACCCCTGCTGCCATAGTGCGGGCACCCCAATACATGACCTTGTGCATCTCATGATACATCTGTGTGAGTATGCACTCGACCCATCCATACGTCACTACCAACACATCTAGCATCTTCTGGAGCATAACGCTCCAGCCACACTCCAAACCATACTGACCATGATCTGGTACCAGATGACAGCTCAAAAACAACGCGAGAATGACTGCCAAGGGGTAATCTCGGCCATATGTGTGTATCAGCTCCTCCCAGGAGATAGCCCAGCCCACCACCAACTGATCCTGAAAAATGGCTCTCAAAGCTACGTACCATCTCTTGACTGCGTGCAGTACTTAACGCGAGCTCCATGCAATGGCACTCTCAATATCCGATATACATCCTCCGGAGTCACAGTCATCTCTCCCTATGGTAGATGAAAGGTATTTTTCTCCGAATGGAAATGCTCAACCAGGGCCCCAAGTAACCCATGATTTACCCAAATATCAGGTACATCACGCAGATATGTCAATCCTAACCCATCAATATGGGCCCCATCAGCGTTTGATAATCTCTGCAATAAATTACACATGACAGGATGATGGGACCTGAAACTAATATCTAGGAGATCGACCTGCAACACAAAAGGACAAAATGGGATCAGTACCTCAACAATGATGATTTTCAAAGCAAAAGACAACAAATGCAGCTATGGAACTACTCGACATACAGTTCAACTGGTTGAACCTGTGATGCAAGAAATTAACTATTTTTTGGTTTTCTCACACGAAGGCCGATCAGGCCCGGCATGAGGAAACTATTTCCTCGCGTGATACTTGGCAAAAACATGGTTTAAATGCTAAAAAAAATACACTAAAGCTAAAGAATGATAAAAATTTTGTAGAAATACAAGATCCAGTTATGAATACTCATAGGTGTGTCATACTCCGCTGGTCGGTTGTGCCGTCGAGTGTGCTCAAATCGATGCATGTGCACAGGAATGCTCTCAATATCAGCTGGAGCTCTCACCATCTCTAAAGTCAAAGGTGAATAATGATTTGAAAATGACCCCTCCAGGCCTTATATAGCCTTTGACCTAATTTTTCAAAGTGCTCCATTTTCTATGAAAATTGCACCCTTGGCTAATTAGACCATTATGGATCCCTTTTCGTGATTGAAATCAAAATTTGACACTCCTAAGTAGCTCAAAATCACATTTTGAAAATCTCGGGACCGACGTGATCAAACACTTATGCAGTCAGCTTTCTGATGTTGGTATTCTTGTCAGGATTATCTCTCGTTATCATTTTCTCAACTTCTGCAATCTTTTCATCAAAGTCAACTCTAGTCAATTCTGGTCAACTATGGTCAAACCTAATCAACAGGACCTCTCAATCACTCTAAATCGATTATGCTCTCTCTTCATCTATCTTTTTCTGTGATTTCTTGCTCTCATCATCATGATGTGTCTTCTTTTGATTTCACTCCCGAGGGGGCAGGATGATTGCATCATTGATCTTTTTGCATTATGCTCAAATCAGTCTGATCTGAATCAAAAGTCCTCATCGCTAGGGGCATCTCATCACTTGGGGCATATTCAGTTTTCGTACCTTATGGTCAAAATTGGATATTCCATGATCTTAAATCTTTTCATCTCATCATTTATCTTGCTAGGTATCTGAGCAATCTAACTCGGATCCTCAAGGGTCATGCTTTGTTCTTGAGATAGTCCTAAATTGATTATCTTTTGAGACAGGTATTGGGGCAATCTAACCCTGATTCCTGAAGGTTGAGCCTCGTCCTGAGGACAGTCTTCTGAAAGATATCACTCTAACCAATGTCTGGGCAATCTAACCTAGACATTGGGGGACTAAGCTTCATTCTGGAGAAGATTCTTGAAATCTCATTGGGTATTGGGGCAATCTAACCCTAATTCCTGAAAGTTACACTTCATTCTGAAGATGACTCTCAAAAACTCTTTAAACCGTTATCTAGGCAATCTAACCTGGATCTTGGAAGGCTTACCTTTGTATTGGGGCAATCTAACCCCGATTCTGGAGATAGTCCTGGATCTTCATCATCTCTCAGTGGACATTGGGGCAATCTAACTCCGATTCTGATCTTCACTTTAGACTATTCTTTGAATCAATGTGCTGCTCGCACATCAATTCAAAGAGGGGAAAAATGTAACACCCCAAAATTGGCACCTAATAATCTAATCAACTTTGGTGCATTTTCTTATCTTCCAAGTCCTATTGTAATAGGCAAATTCTTCTCCTACTTGATTTTAATTGACTGAGTTTCAAATGCAGAAAACCCAAATTTGCATAAATCTGACATTACATTTAATTCCTAAATTCTCAATGATTATTAGCTAAAAATCCCTATGATTAATTGATTTAATCCTAAAGTCCTAAGTGCTTTTAATTAAATCAATTCCACCCCCTTTGGCTAAAATACATAAAAGGAATTGAAGGGTTATTTAATTATTGGATGAATTATCCTCAAAAAGGAATTCCATAATTCCATGTGAAAGGACACTTATGTGGCAATAATTCACTCTTTTATTTAAATAATCTTTGCTTATTTGTCTCAAAAGAGAATGAAGAGACAATTGTTTCTTTTCAAGAAACTCTTCATCCTCTTTCCATGGTTTTCTATAAATTGGACTTCTTTTCTTCATTAAGGATGATTTTTGGAGAGCATCAATATTATAGGCAATTTACATTTGATTTTCATGTTTTTAAGCTCATTTGCATAATTAGGATAAGATTTCAATTGGAATTAAAGATATATGCTTTCATTTAAGATTCATTTCCATATCTAATATTTCAATTTGATTTTCTCAAGCTTTGATAGATTACAAGCAATTCAATTCTAGTTTAAGAGCAAATTCCTTTCATAGATTACAAGCTTTTCATTTCTAGACTAAGAGTATTTGCTTTTTTCTAGTTTAATTGCATTTTACTTCCATAGAATAGTTGCAATTCATTCTTGTATTAGTGCAATTCAATTTCTTAGTTTAATTGCATCTCTTTACATAGACTAGTTGCAGATTTCTCATAGAATGATGGCAATTCTTCTCTTCTTGCATTCTTAAATCCTCCATGTTAGCAATGGTCAGGTTGTTGGCTCTCGTTCTGAGAGTAAAACTCAACATCCACATCTAATTAGGAGGCAACAAGTTGCCTCAATCAAATTTGCAGAGCAAACAATTCATGTTTGTCTTTGTGAATTAAGCGATTGTGTAAGGACTATGTTGTGTTTGTGTTGAATTCAAAGGTCCACATTCAGCATATAACAATTACAAGCTTTGGTTTGGTACTGGGTAAGGACTTGGAGAATAATGTTAAAAGGGAAGTTTAAGCCATGCTTGACCTACTAGGTACTCCAGACATCTCTTTGCGGTCACTAATTAAGGAAATGAATCATGCAAACACAGTTCAGACATTTTCTACCTTTATGACGGTCCCGAATCTCAATTTTCCCTCTTCATTGGGCACTCCTCTAGTTCAAGGGCATGGTTTGCAAGGGGAAATGTGAGGATAGAACACAGGTGAAATTGATGGATGGGTAATAGACATACCCATTTCTCCCCAAACGGGCTGGAGAATGCATGGACACTTGACCGCAGTTAGTCAGTTGCAGACTCAGAGGATATGGAGGAATAAAAAATTAGTTGGGTTTGGTTTTTTGCTGATTTTGAGTTGCATATGTCAATTTTGGTGTATTGGCGTGTTGAGAAATTTTGGATATTAAAAATGCAATCATATTGACTCAAATTGTGGAATTTGGGAATAGTCGAGATAGTTGGTTATCAGTTGTCCATACAATACATTTTTCAGATAGTTGGTTATAGGTTTGTTATATTATCAGATATATTCTATTGTAATAGACAAGCATTCTGAGTTTTCTTTACTGATTCTTTCCCGGATGAGTCTTCAAATTAGTTTTTAAACTATTAATATATATAGGGGTACTCCACTTTTGATTAAAAAAAATGTATAATTTTTATTTTTTATTTTACTTCTATAATATAATATGATAAAAAAAACATTTACTTAGTGAAAGTGCTTTTGTTGAATATTTTTGACAAGTGAATTCAACTTGTATTTCTTTACTACGTATTTACATACCATTTATTTTAATTTGTATAAAATTAAAACTAGCAGATGCACACTTTTTTGGTGTGTAACAATGAGCTGATCGTATAAGGATAACTTATAATAAGTTTTGGATATAAGATATTTAGATTTTGGAGTAAATCAATTGAGATACAAGGATTATTATAGAGATTATTATTCAGATTTCAAACTTATAAGGTTGTGCATATAAATTATAAAATGTCTACAATGAATTTCGCTTAATTAGTTTTGGATATATAAGGTAATTAGATTTTGGAGTAAATCAATTGACTTACATAGATTATTATAGAGATTATTATTTAGATTTTAAACTCAGAAGTTTGTGTATATAAATTATTAAATGTCTATAACCAATTTTTCTTTTTGTATGTTTAATCTCTCTGAAAGCGCTATTTTAAAATGACTAGTTGTATTTCACATCTTTCCTATTGTGTTCTAGGTGTATTGTCATTTTTAGAATTGTTGGTGTTGTTCTATTATATCTTTAGGCTATTGTTTGCTATGTCCTCCTCTATAGTTGTTAAACCTAGTCTATTCTTCTCTATAGTTTCTACTATGTGCTAGGAATCTTTTTTAAAATTATTGGTTTTATTGTTTGTTCTATTATCCTCTTGATAGATACTCCCTTAATGCACTTGCACAAACTCACTAGGACCCCTTTTTGTTCCTAGTTTCCTTAAGACCCTAAGTTTTGCTTCTAGGATCTCCTAAGTCGTCACTCAACTATTTTAGGAATTCTCCAATACCTCTTTGAGAGGTGGAAATATTTGTGCTTCACTAGGGGTGACTACCATCAAATCTTTCTTCACTCCTTAACTCCTCCTTAGATTCACCCAAGTGACTTTTTGTCTATTCTCCTTAACAAGTGTTTGCAGGGGGTTCAACTTTTCTATGCATCTTCAAGAACTCCATTTGACTCCTTTAGGATAGGTATTCAATTTTTCCCTATTGATTTCCAAACTCTTGTGAAATCTTTTCAATTAGGCCTAATTACTCTACTAGCCCTATTTGACTAGTTTTTGCCCTTCCTTTCAAAATTTTCCCAAACAACCCCAAAAACAAAGTTAATATTCTGACACCCTTTATCAAGACATGAAAGATTTTGTAGGTCTCCTCACACCAAGGTCTCCATACAATGGATTCCTACATTTAAGGGCTATTAGGGCTAATTGGGTTTCTCTGAACCAGTCAAGTGACTTTTGCTTCAAAATGTGCTTTAATGGATTGGGAAAGGCCTGAATCTCTTTTGAGGTATCTGTACAGTCCCAAAGAACACTAAACCACCTTTTGATTCACTCCTCCATTTGAAACCCCTACAATCAAATGCATAATTTACTCCACAAGCTCCTAGGCAGATACACTGGACTCACCTAGGGCTTGTCTTCAAAATTAGCTAAACAAATCTTCAGAGCTCCTTCCTCCATATTTACACTATACATGGGCTCCCCTTTCATATCCCTCAAGGTCATGATGTTTGAACTGTAGGGTTTTATGGGGTAGCCATTTTTTTGCAAACTGTCCTTAATGGACCAATGACTAGTTTTCTCACAAACAAATTTCAATCTACACTAATGAACTAACAGAAACTAAAAACCCCAAAAAAAACACTAACTAGTCTAATTACATGAATCTAATTTGAATTTGATGGATTCAATCCATTAAAGATATTTTTTCTACAAAAATAACTAACTCTACTGATGTAGGAGCATCTTGGGTCATTGGCAATCATGCACAACCAAAAATATGTTTTCTTTAGTTCTTTAGTTTGTTCTCTATCACTCAGGTTCTATTGCTCGGGCATGTCTGTCTCTATCACTCAGGCATGCTTGTTTTGTTGCTCGAGTTCTTCTCTCGAGCATGTTTGTCTCTGTCACTCGGGTTCTATTTCTTGGGCATGTTTGTCTTCTTTTTCTTAGTCATTCTTTACCAATAGGTTTCGATGGTGTCCTTACTAATGAGTTTTATGATGCTCGGGTATGCCTTACCGACGATTGCTGATTTTATATGTTCTTATGCCTAAGATGCTTATTTTGGGAGTTGGATCTTTGGCCGACTTCTTCATTTAGTTTTCATTTCTAAATTTATTTGGGATCTGTGTGGACCTAAATCTTGGTCTCTCTTATGGATTTGAGCACCGACCTCTTGTGGTGGACTCTTGTATATATTTGGTTGTATGTTCTTAGTTTAGGTATCATTCTTAGAGAAAGAAAGCAAATGTTTAGACATTGAGATCGAAGGTCTGTGATCTTTGTTTTATGAAGATATTATTGTAATTCATTGAATATATGGCTGAAACTAGGAAGGCCTTACAACCCGGCATGTAATGATTTTGATCAAGTTAATATAAAGGATCTTTGTGTTTTCTTCTCTCATTATGTTTTTTGACTTCTACATTGTGTCTGTAATCTAGTTTGGTAGTTGGGTGAGCCTCAGGCCCCTCCTATTGGCCCTCCTTGCATCAGGTGGTATCAAAGCATGGTGAGATCTAGTTCCTTCTTGAAGCCCTAACCATAGTTGGTATTGTTGTGGGGTAGAATATTGTGATCTGGCCTACAATTGCAGAGGGATTCAAGATGGTTTGTGGGAGAGGAAATGCAAATCCAGGTCTAGCTGATATGCTTAGATAGATGGCTGCTATATTGGAAGCTATTGAGACAACCCAACACAGAGGAAGACATCTTGATGATGTTAGTGATGATGAAATTGAAGGGGTTCAAGGTGAAGTTGCACTTGCACCTGTGATGAATCAGGAAGAAGAGCGATTCCTGAGAGCTTTGACAAGTTTGAAATCCACACCTTAGTTTAATCCTTCTGAGTATAGTGGAAAATTGGATTCTGATGAGTTGATTGACTGGATAATAGAGATGGAAAAGTATTTTGAATATGAGAGTGTAGCAAAAGATAAGAAGGTGAAGATTGCAAGCACAAAATTGAAAGGTCATGCCTCCCTATGGTGGGAACATCTGCAATTGGATCAGAAGAAGAAAGGTAAAGAAAAAATCAAGGTATGGGACAAGATGGTAAACAAATTGAAAGGAAAATTTCTACCTTGTGATTATTAGATTAACCTAATCCGGTGAATGCAAAGTCTGAAGTAGAAAGACAAATCAGTAAAAGACTATACTGAAGAATTCTATAGATTGGACATTAGATCTAGACATGTTGAAGATGAGGTGGAAAGAGTAGTAAGATACCTGAATGGCTTGAGAAGTTCCCTACAAGATGAAATCAGTTTGGTCAAGATGGAAAGCATTGAGGAGGCATACCAATTTGCCATAAAAGCTGAGGAAAAGTTGAACAAAAATATGAACCAAGACAAAGAGGTTAAAGAGGTAGATTCCCTAGAGGAAGAGGTAGATCTCATGGTGAGAATAGTAGATCTAAACCAAAAAAGTCAAATTTAGACACAACTCAAGACAAAGGAAATATTGAATGGAAAGGTGGAAATTCATACTGAGGAAGAGGTAATTACTCTAGAGGTGGTTATAGAAAAAAATGATTCCAAGTTACTTGTTACAATCGTGGTGAAGAAGGACATAAATCCTTTGAATGTACACATGAAAGAAAGAAAGGCAGTAGTAGCAGAAATGCATTGGTGCAAGAGGAGCCACCAAATGAAGCTAAAATGGAAGGAAATTTCATGATCCAAAGGATACTATGGAGTGAGAAGGATAAGCAAGATCTGATCATGAAAAGTTTGTTCAAGACCAGATGTAGAGTTGTAGACAAAGTTTGGAAAGTGATTGTTGATAGTGGAAGCTCAAAGAATCTGGAATTTGAGGAAATGGTTGCAAAGTTGCAGTTGGAAAGGATGAAACAACCAAAGCCCTATCATATTTCATGGATCAAGGATGATCATACATTAATGGTGAGTGAACAATGTTTTGTGAATCTGAAAATTGGAAAGTATTATGATAAGGTGTTGTGTGATATTATGCCTATGGATTGTTGTCATATTTTGTTGGGTAGACCTTGGCAATATGATAGATATGCTATACATGATGGAAGATTGAATAGATACTCTATTTGGGTTGATGGTAAGAAGCAAATTTTGTTACCTTTGGTTGAAGAATCTGTTGATGAGTTATGCACATCTGTGAAAGTTTGTCTGGTGGAAGGTAAACAATTTGTTAAGGACATGAAAAGAGATGACATCTGTTATGCTTTGATTCCTAACAAATCAAGTAAGAATATAGAAGATGACATTCCTACAGAAGTTGGAAAGTTACTCAATGAGTACAAGGAGATAATTTTAGATAATGTACCTGATGGTTTTCCACCAATGAGAGATATTAGTCATTGTATGGATCTGATTCTTGGAGTTGTTTTACCGAACAAAGCACCACATCGGTTAACACCGACCGAGAATGAAGAGCTTAACCAACAAGTTCATGAATTGTTAAACAAAGGCTTGATCCGAGAAATTTTGAGTCCATGTGTAGTACCTACTGTGTTGGCACCTCAGAAGAATGGAGAATGGAGAATGTGCATTGATTCCAGATCAATTAACAAGATCACAGTAAATTATAGGTTTCCTATACCAAGAATGGATGACATAATGGATTGTTTGAGTCAAACAAGATATTTTACCAAAATTGATTTGAAAAGTGGATATCGTCAAATCAAAATCAGAGAAGGATATGAATGGAAGACTTCTTTCAAGACAAAGGAAGGTTTGTATGAGTGGTTGGTTATTCCCTTTGGTTTAACTAATGCACCGAGTACATTTATGAGACTAATGAATGAAGTTCTGAAGAAATTCTTGAATAAGTGTGTGATTGTATACATGGATGATATTATGATATTCACTAAGACTAGAGAAGAGAATTTGATGCATATAAGGCAAGTGTTGAGAGATTAAAATAAGAAAAGTTGTTGAAATATGAAGAATTATTCCTTCATGAAATAAGAGCTTGTGTATTTGGGATTTTTTATTTCAGCTAATGGTTTGAAGATGGATCCAGAGAAGGTTGAAGCTATATTGAGTTGGCCTAAACTTGAAAATGTCACTGAGGTAAGATCATTTCATGGATTAGCAGGTTTTTACAAGAAGTTTATTAGAAATTTCAGTTCTATTTGTAATGCTAAGACTAAGACAATGAGAGGAGACAAAAGAGAATTCAAATGGACAAATGGAGTTGATAAGAGTTTTGAAGCTTTAAAGCTGAAGGTTGCCGAATTACCTATGTTAGCCTTACCTAATTTCAATAAGGTATTTCAAGTTGAATGTGATGCAAGTGGAAGTGCAATTGGAGCTGTCTTGGCTCAAGAAGGTAAACCTGTTGCTTTCTTTAGTGAAAAGTTGAATGATGCAAAAAGGAAATATTCTATCTATGATCAAGAGTTCTATAATATTGTACAAGCTATGAATAAGTCGAGACATTATTTGATGCCAAATGAATTTGTGTTGTATACTGATCATAAGGCTTTACAATATCTGGGTAGTCAAAATAAGTTGAATGAGAGACATATGAAATGGGTAGATTATTTGCAAAGCTTTACATTTGTGATTAAGCATAAGAGTGGAGTTTCTAATAGAGTTGTTGATGCATTGAGTAGAAGAATATCTTTGTTGACTGAAATGATAATTGAAGTTCTTGGTTTTGATGACATGAAGAATTTGTATAAAAGTGATCTTGATTTTTTAGAGCACTAGATAGTGTGCAAAGCACCTAATTCAAATAAATCAAGTAAGTATGAAGACTATTTCATTCAGGTTGATATGTTAGTCAAAGGTATTTAGTTGTGTATACCGAGAGGTTCAATGAGAACTAATTTGATTAAGGAGAAACATAGTAGTGGATTGGCTGGACAATTTGGTATTGATAAAACATTGAGTTTGCTGAAGAGAGGTATTTTTGGCCTCTATTATATAAGGATGTTCAGAAATTTGTAAGAAGTTGTAGATTTTGTCAAGTTGCAAAGGGAGTAAGTCAAAATACTAGTTTGTATACACCAATTACTATTCTTGAGAAACCTTGAAATGATATCAACATGGATTTTTTTCTTGGCTTACCTAGGACAGCAAGAGGTAATAATTCTATGTTTTTTTTTGTGGATAGATTTTCTAAGATCACACATTTCATACCATGTAAGAAAACATCAGATGTATTACATATAGAAGATCTTTTCTTTAAGGAAATTTTCAGATTGCATGGATTACCAAGGAGTATCATCTCTGACCAAGACAATAAGTTTGTTAGCTATTTTTGGAGAACACTTTGGAAGAAGCTGGATACTAAGTTGAAGTTTAGTTCTACATTTCATCCATAGACTGATGGACAAACAGAGGTTGTAAACTAGTTTGGGTAATTTGTTGAGATGCTTAGTTGGAGACACACCAAGCAATTGGGATTTGATGTTGGCACAAGAAGAATTTGCATACAATAGTTCAGTAAATAGAAGTACCAGAAAGACACCTTTTGAGATTGTTCATGGCACAAAACCAAGAGGTATATCAGATTTGAGAGATATTGTTGGAGAAGAGAAAATAAGTGCTGAAGCAGAAGAATTTGTAGAATTTATGAAGACTTTGCATGAAGATGTAAAACAAAAGCTGGAGAAAAGTAAGCAGAAGTACAAAGATAGTGCAAACAGATCAAGAAGACATAAAACATTTGAAGTTGGTGATGCAGTTATGGTTCATTTGAAGAAAGGAAGATTTCCTATGGGAACATATGGTAAACTGAAGATGAAGAAATTTGGTCCTTGCAAAATACTGAGAAGATTTGACAGTGGAAATGCTTATGAAGTTGAATTACCTAATGACATGGATATATCACCTATATTCAATATTTTAGACTTGTATCAATATCATGAACCTGGTGAAGAAGTGATAGTACTAAGTGATTATCCTAAGAAGTAGATAGAAGAAGTTGAAAAGATTTTGAAATAGAGAATTGGCAGAAGTACAAGGGGAAAGGAATACAGGGAGTATCTGGTAAAAGGGAAGAACATGCTGATTGAGGACTCATCTTGGATTTCTCAATCTAAGTTGGATCCATTTTAGGTTGGACCTGACACATGATTCAAAGAATCATTTCTTGTAACCCCAAGTGTCTAATGTAGGAGCATCTTGGGTCATTGGAAATCCTGCACAACCAAAAAGATGTTTGCTTTAGTTCTTTAGTTTGTTCTCTATTGCTCAGGTTATGCTACTCGAGCATGTCTGTCTTTGTTGCTCGGGCATGTTTTTCTTCTTTTTCTTGGTCATGCTTTACCAACAGGTTTTGGTGATGTCCTTACCGACAGGTTTTCTGATGCTCAGGTATGCCTTATCGATGATTGCTAATTTTTGGTGCTCTTCTACCCGAGATGCTTATTTTGGGAGTTGGATCTTTGGCCGAATTCTTCATTTAATTTGCATTACTATATTTATTTGGGATCTCTCATTGGGATCTGTGTAGACCTAAATCTAGGTCTCTCTTATGGATCTGAGCTCCGACCTCTTGTGGTGGACTCTTGTATATATTTGGTTTTATGTTCTTAGTTTAGGTATCATTACTAGAGCAAGAAAGAAAATGTTTAGATATTGATATCTAAGGTCTGTGATCTCTGTTGTATGAATATCTTATTATAATTCATTGAATATATGGCCAAAAATGAGAAGGCCTTACAGCCCGGCATGTAATGATTTTGATCAAGTTAATATAAAGGATCTCTGTGTTTTATTCTCCCACTGTGTTTTTTGGATTCTGCATTATGTCTGCAAGCTGGTTTGGTAGTTGGGTGAGCCTCATGACCCTCCTACTGGCCCTCCTTGCGTCATCTGTACACAAAACCAGAATACAAAGAAAATTATTGAAATTTTTATTGCTTCTCCAAGTCAACCAACCTTGGGAAATGGGCCTCTTGATGGTTTTATACCTTTTCCTCATGAGTGCAGGTGGTTAGAACACCGACCATGCCCTAACTAATCAAAATTGTCTTTTTAGGACAATGTTGTCATGCAACTTTGCAAAGTTGCAAAAGTTGTCATGACAACTTTTTGTCAATTTATGCAATTTAAATTCTAACTTGGTTCTATGACCTCCAAACTGTATAGAATGATGTAAAAAAACCATAGAAGCCATTTTAGGCTTTAATACATGCTTTACCAAGCCTTTTAGGCTTTTTGACCCAAAATCCCAACTTTAGGGTTTAAAAAGACCTAAACACTAAACAAGACTAACACAACCAAAAACAACTAGATTGGATTAAGCCTAATCTAGACCACCTAGACACACACTCAAAAGACCTTCTAAGGCCTTAACAATCACTCCTAAACTAGCTAGGTTCATTACAAGCCACAAAAAAACTTAAAACATGGAGATGACCTAGTTGCTCCTGCAACACCTCTATAGTTGCTACACTTGGTCTATTCTTCTTTGTAGTTGCTATTGTGTGCTAGGATTATTTTTAGAACTATTGATGTTGTTCTATTATATCTTCTGGTGTTGTTGGTTTTTTCTTTTGTTTGTTCTCTGTAGTTATTTGTTTTTGAATATTGTTGTAGAAAAACAACATGGAAAATGGTGTATCTATATCTATAATTTACAACATAGAAAAGTGATTGAATATTTATCATGACTAGATAATGGAAAAAAAAGGCGGGAAGTACCCAAATGTGTATGTATATACCTTATCCTTGTTTTCAGATATCATAAGTAGTTGATATGTACATTAAAATTTTAGCTGAAACGGTCAAACTACCTGCCAATTCAAAACAAAACAACACTTCTCTAATAGTAAATATTTAAATAATATCCTAAATCGACAAAGGATTACAAAGCACTTATGTAATATCAATAGATCTTATTTCATAATTGATGAGCCTATGTGAGATACAATCAATAATTTTTTTAAGCACATGTAAGATTTACCATTTTTTTGAATTTAATTTAATAGATAAATGTGTAAGTCTATAACCTTACAAAATTAGGGTTCATGCTACGCTTACAAAGACTAAAGTGAATTTAATTTTTCTTCTTAGATATAGATACTTCACTCTTATATTAATTATAAATATAATAGTGACCTCAATGAATCATTCAATATATTTAATTTTACTAAGATGTCATGTTGATTCTATGTAAAAATTTCATATTTGATTCTTTTACATGATTATTTACTTAGTGAATTCTAGATTATGATTAAGAAAATATTAAATATCATAGATACTTAATATCCAAAACTAATTAAATGTGCACAACCTTTTAATCTGTATAATTATCCTTGTAGCTCAATTGATTTACTCTAAAGCTTAAATATCTTATATCCAAAACTAATTATAAGTTATCGTTATACTATCGACTCATTGTTATACATGAAAAATCAAATTAAGTGAAATATATCAAAAAATAACTAAGAAAAATATATTTTACTCAATTGATTTATTCCATAATATAATTACCTTATATATCCAGAGCTAATCAACCGAAATTGGTTGTAGATATTTTATTATTTATATGCACAACCTTATAAGTTTGAAATCTGAATAATAATCCTTGTAGCTGAATTGATTTACTCCAAAATATAAATATCTTATTGTATCATCTTAAAATGGAAGCACTTCCATTTTGGTAGGTTTAGCACCCTCATTTAGTACATTTTAATATTAGATTTTCATTTAGGATGCACATGCACTTGATTCTGCATTTCTAAGTGAAATTAGGGTTAGGGTCCTTTGGGTCCTCCTTAATCTCCCTTTCTATGACTCCATTTTTGTGTAGAACCTATGTATTGGTTCTCCTAAATCTTCATCATACTTACTCTTTGGCCTTTGTGCCTCTATCCAACATCCTGGTATGTTTTCTCACCTTCCTGGGTCCCCAGTTGACCTGGGAATCCTGGAGATTTCCCAAGGAGACCAACCTGAGACCTCAGTTCTAGGTTGAGGTCGATTCTGACCTAGGTCAGAATCGAGGTCAACCTTGACCTAGGTCAAGGTCAAGGTCTACTTTGACCTAGTTCAAGGTCAAGGTCAGCCTTGACCTCTGTCAAGTGGTGGTCCCCACTTTGAAATATGGAACCTATCGACATTCTAAAACCTAAAATAGGTCCCCGGGTCCACATGTGGAAGTGTTTTCCCTAATATTCGGATTAATACATCCCCTCCTTGGTTGGTGATTGTAATTGGACCATAATTCAAGGTGAAATTTGAATTTGGATCCCTTACATTATCCTAGGAGTTCTATATTGAGATATCTATATAAACACTCTCTTTTGCCTTCATTTTGACATGAAAGAGAATCGTAAGATGATATGATGCAATTACAATTATGACATGATGATGATGCAAGAAAGAAAGAGGATTATATAGAAGGACAAGATATGATGATGCATTGATATATACAAGCACTTTTGTGGACAAGCTATTGTGGACAAGCTATTGTGGATCTTCTTTGGAGCAAGAGAGACTTCTTCCTTCCTTCCTTCTTCTTGGATCCACCATTTTCAACCTTCAAGCATTCAAAAGATAATATCATGGGGTAGTGACTACGGATTGTGAGTTTGGTAGGAATACTTTAGCCTTGGGGGCTTGGTATTCTTTTTTTATCATATCCAAATCTATGCATTACAGTCTCATTTTCAATTCATGTTAGGGTTTTAATCTAGAGGATTGGATCTTAACATCACACATTCGAAGCTCTTTCCAAGAGCATCACACACACATACATTCTACTATATTCAGCTATTCGTGGAGGTGGAGATCACCAAAATGGGGGTTTGACTAAGGAAAAACCCTATATACCCACCCCAAAACCCCTCTTTTTCAGATATTTGCAGGTGCTATTTCAGGAGTTACAGGTTTGGGAATAGTGGAATAGAGCGCAGATCCGAATACCCTTTTTGGCAAACTTTTGGGATCTAAAAATAGAATTCTTGTCAAAGACTTTTTAGGTCAATTTTTCCCTAGGTTAGAATCAGAAATTATGGGTCAATGGTGACATTGACTTGAGGGTACAAATTGGAACTGTGTCAGAATGGAAAAAGATTTCTAGGTTTTGTTCATCTCTATGTTCCCATTCCATATCTTGGCTCAGATTTTCCAGAAACTCAACATAGGCTTCAAAAAATGGCATTTTCAGATCTGCTATGATGTGAGGTAGGTATTTTACTCCATTAATCTTTGCTTTCATTTCCAAATCTATATCCATTATCAAATACAAATTAACTGTAAATGGTTAAAATGGCATAGGTCTCTTTTATATACAAATCTCTATTGTCCAAACTCTATTTAGGAGATCATCCAAATTTATATATTACATTTTGGTGAACCAGCAATAGACAACTCTTTCCCTTTGGTGTTAGATTTACATTTCATATTAAATTTTTTATGCATATAGAAGTAGGATTTCTTTTATTCTCTTGCATTTATATTCTAAAAATACATAAAAAAATATAAAATTTCTTCAAAAAAATAGAAATATTTGCATGCTTGTAATTTTATTTTGTGTTCAACATGTATGACTCTTGTTTTGAATACTTTGATGAAGATTTTATTATATAAGAGAATATATCCCTTAATGAGTTACATGGAAGTGAGAATGAAAATGGTTTGAATGAGATCTCCATGGATCCTATTCCTATTTCATCCTCCTCCACAACATCTCCAATTGACCTTTACCATAGGATGTGTGCATGGTTAGCTTCATGTTCCACTATTTGCAACATTGAGGCATCTAGAATGGTATTACCTAAACCTTTGATGATGGTAAAAGGATGTCCTCAAATAACTATTAAGGGTAAACGTAAAGATCCTTTGGATTTCTTTGATAATACAGATTCTATTTCACATGCTTATCGCACACAGAATAATCATCAACCTACTGTTCCAGCCTCTTTACCTCCTTCTCAACCTGTGCTTCCTCAAGCACCTAGGTTACCTTATTCCTTTAAGGAGTATGACTTAGTTGAGAAATTATGCGCTACTCCAGCTAAGATATCTTTATGGGAATTTCTTCAAACTTCTCCTACATATCATGAGGCATTACAAAAAGCTTTATCTACTCTTCCTGCTCCATCTCCTAATCAAGAGAATATTAATTCATTTTTGGAGTGCATGCATACTATGCATTCTATACCTCCTATTGTGTTCACTGATGATGATTTACCTTCTGTTGATGTATAGAATCAATATGATGCCCTTATGGTTGTTGTTTCTATCAATCAGAGTTTCATTCGTAGAACATTAATTGACAATGGATCTGGACTTAATGTTTGTAGCATGGATATGCTCAATGCTATTAAAGTTGATCTTACAACCATTCAACCAGATAATATCCCTATTTGTGGATTCGATAACATTGCAAAGAAAACTTTGGGTATTATTACACTGCCTATTAAGGTTGGTCCAGCCCTTCTTAACACACCTATTCATGCTTTGCCTAGACCTCTCAATTATAACCTTTTGTTAGGAAGGCCTTGGTTACATACTATGCATGCGATTCCTTCTACTCTACATCATAAGGTTAGGTTCATTTATAACAATCTGATGTATACATTACATGCAGATGATGTGCCAAATCCTTGCTTGAATGCAGAATATGCTAAGATTTATGAACCCATACAACCAAGGAACCTGAGAAATCCCCTAAAGTTAAGCAAGTTAAAGCTCCATCTACTTCTTTAACCGAAGATGATTGAGGAACATTGGATTTTAATCCTTCTTTTATGGGAGAATACAAATTTTTTGATCTAGAGTTCATGAAGGAACAAAATGGGTTTGAAAAACAAGTCTTTATTCCTTCTCCACTTTCTGGGGAATTAAAAAGTAACTTTGTTGTTGCTTCCCTTGAAGAAACAATTGAGACAATAAAACTAGATTGTTATGACATTGTGACATATGCCACTCCTTTAACTCAATCGGATATGGCCAATAGATATGGTTTTGGTTATCATTTACTTAGCAAATCAGGATTCAATGGGAAAGGATGTGCAAAATATGAACAAGGTATACAAGTGCCCTTGGACAATTGAGTTTATGATTATACTTATGGGGTAGGATTCAATCATTATAAACAACCATCGGATTTTCCTCTTAATGTCAATCATATCTACAGTGGACATTTAAAATATGTTAATCCGCTTCTCCTTGACATGGATCAAAAACCTAGTTTGGATATTTTTCCTGAGGGTGAAGCCCTAGCTGATTTTTTAGGAGCTTATCAAGATCTACCTACTTTTCATCATAAAAGGAGAAAGCCTTATTGTTTGAATAATGAAGCCTATTTTGGAGAATTTGATGAACAAGATATTTCTCCTTTTCTAATGGAATCTCCCATGCAAAGTAATTTATTAATAACGGAGACTACGAAAGTTCAAATGGATGAGAATGACTCTGAAAAAACAATCAAAGTGGGGAAATGTTTGAGCCAAGATGAACATGATCAATTGGTTTCCCTATTTCTTGAATATAAGGATATATTTTCTTGGACATATTCAGATATGCCGGGTATAGATCCTAAGATTGTTACTCACAATATTGTTCTTAAACCTAATGTCAAACCTGTGAAACAAAAAATCTGAAAGATGAATCCAGGCATTGCCTTGTTATTGAAAGCTGAAATTGAAAAATTATTAGGTGATGGGTTCATCCATTCTATTGATTACTCTGAATGGATTTCTAATATTTTGGTTGTTTCTAAAGGAGAAAATAAGATAAGGATGTGCACTGATTTTTGAGATTTAAATAAAGCATCCTTAAAATATGATTTCCCCTTACCCAATATTGATATGATTGTGGATTCAACAGTGGGTCATGCTTTGTTATCTTTTATGGATGGGTTTTCAGGTTATAATCAAATATTTATTCCTATTGAAGACCAACTTAAGACTACATTTATCACACCTTGGGGAACATTTTGTTGGGTCATGATGCCTTTTGGATTAAGAAATGTAGGACCAACTTATCAACGTGCTATGACCTTGATTTTTCATGATTACATCCATAAGATTCTAGAAGATTATGTAGATGACATCTTGGAAAAATCTATACAAAGAGAGGACCATGTGTTTATTTTAAGGAAAATATTTAAAATAATTAGGGGTTATAATATGAAATTAAATCCTAAGAAATATACTTTCGGAGTTGATTCTTGTAAATTATTAGGATTTATAATCTCTAAGCGAGGCATAGAGGTCGATACTAAAAATATTGATGCTATTGTTAACATGCCTCCTCCTAAGAATATTTCTCAATTATGTAGTTTACAAGGAAAAATACAAGCTATTCGTCACTTTATTTCTAACTTAGCCAATAGAACTGTTCCTTTCACCTCCTTGCTTAGAAAAGATACCACTTTTTCTTGGAACCAGGAATGTAAACAATCCTTTGATCAATTTAAGGAGTATCTTTCTAATCCTCCTATTTTTCAACCTGCTCAATTTAATAAACCATTCTATCTATATACTTCCACTACTTCCCATGTTGTGAGTGCATTGTTGGATCAACATGATAGCGAAGGTAAGGAAAGACTGGTATACTACATCAGTCAGTTTTTACTTGATTATGAAACAAGATATACTAATTTAGAAAGACAATACTTGGCTTTAGTTTATGCTTGTCAAAAACTCAGGCATTATCTATTAAATGTTGAGGTTAATGTGATTGATAAATTTGATCATCTCAAACACCTTTTCTCAAAAACTGATCTCTCTGGTCGTCTAGCTAAGTGGGTGATGTTACTTATAGAATTTGATCTTAATTTCATTATTCAAAAGTCAATTAAAGGAAAAGCCTTAACTGATTATCTAGTTGAAGCTCCTTGTCCTCATTCTAATACGAGCATCACCTCAATAGAATTCCCTGATGAGAATATTTTAGCTACTAAGCAAGAAGATGTTTGGGAATTATATTTTGATGGTTCTAGATGTAAGACAGGCTCTAGTGTAGGTATTATCTTGGTCCCTCCTACAAAGAAACCAATCCCTATGTCATATAAATTGACCTTTCCTTGTACTAACAATATTGCAGAGTATGAAGCTCATATAGCTGGCTTACGAGCAGCTTCATCCCTTCATATTAAAAACTTGGAAATATATGGGGATTCATAATTGATTGTTGAACAAATCAAAGGGGGTTATTAGACTAGGAATGATAAAATGTTGCAATATAAAGAATTGGCTCTTGATATTATTTCACAATTTTCTTCTTATACAATTCAGACTTTACCTAGGAAAGATAATCGACACACAGACACCATGGCAAGTGCAACTTCCTTGGTTTGTCTCAAGAATAATGCCAAAGAATTTCAATTTACTATACACACTCTAAAACACCCTGCAATTTCTATAAAGGTTACTGTTGATTGTTTTAACTTGCATTTGGATGATTGGTATTCATATAACTTTCATTTTTTGAAAGACAATACATTTCCTGAATCAGCAACAAGGAACATGCGTAATTGTATTAGGAATCTTGCAACATGTTATATCATTTTGGGCGATACCCTTTACAAATTTTCTTATAACGGTTTTCTATTAAGATGTCTTTGTAGAACCGAAGTTTTGATAGCTTTAGCAGAAGCTAATTCTGGTTCTTGTGGGAGACATTTTGGTGGGAAATCTTTAGTTAATAAACTTCTTAGAATGGGATATTATTGGAAAACAATGGAACGATATTCTTTTACATTTGTTAAGAAGTGTCCTCAGTGTCAGCAACATGGTAATTTAATTCATTCTCCTGCTCATGAGCTTCGTAATCAAGTTGCTCCGTGGCCTTTAGTATTTGGGGTTTTGATCTTATTGGAAAATTTCACTAGCTTCTTCACAAGGACATAGGTACATCCTCGTAGCTACAGATTACTTTACAAAGTGGGTAGAGGCTATTCCTCTCTGTTCTACTACTATGGATGTTATTTGTGATTTTATTCTTAATCATATTATAGCACGATTTGGTATTCCTTCAACGATAGTTTTAGATAATAGCACTTCTTTCAAGAATAAAGAAGTCACAAAATTCTTGGAGAAATATCATATTCAACATAGATTTTCTACTCCCTACTATCCTCAATCTAATGGTCAAGCCAAAGCATTGAACAAAGTTATTGAACAAATCTTAAGATAAATAGTCAATAAGCATGCGAAAGACTAGCATACTCAACTTACTTACGCTTTATGGGCTTATAGGACTAGTGTCCGCACTACCACAGGTACTTCTCCTTATAATCTTGTTTATGGTACTGATGCTATTATGCCATTAGAATTAAAAATACCTTCTTTACGTGTTTCATTCCATGGGATAATTGACAAGGATACTTTCTAGGAACAACGATTACAAGAATTAGAAATGTTGGATGAACAACGAATAAATTCTTTGGAGCATATTAAGGCTTATCATAAATCACTTCAAAAAAAGAATAATCATAAAGTGATTGAACGATCATTTTTGGTAGGTGATTTATTCTTATATGAAAATCAAAGGAATGTGAATGCTTTACCTGGTGAAAAAGGGAAATTTATCCATAATTGGCTTGGACCTTTTGTGGTAATTGAGGATTTTACTTTAGGTGCTTATAATATTGCTGATATGAATGGTGTTCCCCATAAAGAACCTATTAATATTATGCATCTCAAACGTTATTATCCCTAATACATCAATTTTTATTCATGTATTTATGTATTCCCTATAGAATAGTTATGTCTATTTTTTAGGTTATGTGATTTGAATACATTCATACATCAATTCATTCTTTCTCTATTTTAAGTTTTTGTGTATTGATGAAAAGAACAAGTAATCAATCATAGAATTAAATGGGCAAACAAAATTTTTCATAAATAAATATCCATGAGTTTGGTACATATATGGCACATATGCCATGGCTATTAATCTCTATCTCTACACTCTGAGGGTTGGTGGCTCCCATCTTTCTCTACTCTATGGTGTGAGGCTGAAGATCTCAGTACGGTAGTCTATGTGAGACTCCTCGATATGCTCATCTCATAGTTTCACTCCTAAGCTCTTTGTAGGTCAGCCATCAATTTCTCTTCTCTTTCTTTGCATAACCTCAGCTCTCACTGGACGCATGCAAAAATATATGCATGTCTGTCAATATCTCTCTATCTGATAAGGGACTCTCACTCACTAGCTGGTAGTTGGTAGGATATACATGTATCCTTCATAACCTCAGACACAAAGCTCCTCCACTCCATTATGCTAGCTACAAAATTCAAACATATTTATCTTTCAGTACTTCTAGAAAAACATTTACTTAAAATATTCTAATCAATTACATGTATGATACCTAGATCTCCCTCCTGGGTATCACCAAAGGATCTAGATGATGGGGGCATGGAGTGACTACCCTCTCCTCACTCGCTACATCTAGGTCTAGGTGGTGGTGTCTCTGTATGTGCACAGGCAGGTCGTCGCAATCTCAATGGTACAACATGGATCATCTGATCATCTAAATCTTTACTACCACCCGGGGGCATATCCTCTGCTCCCTCATCTACTCTCTCTTCTTCTCTCCTCTACCCTCTCCTCCTCCATGGGATCTCCCTTAGGGATGGGATCCTCCTCATCTCTATGATCCTCCTCCTCCTCCTCTGGTGTGTCACCACCTTGATGCATCCTCTCTAAAATACCTAGATCACCTGTAGGGTATTCATCAGGGAAGATGGGGTGTGTCCCCTGTAGACTCTAGTATCTGATATACTCTCTACTCACACTTGAATATGATACATTGGGATTTGCCTCTATATCCTTGGTCTCATCTGTCTTTCTATCTACAATATCTACTATTGTGGGTCAACGTATGGCATCGGGTCTCTGATAATATCTCATCAGATATTCATACTGAGGTACTGTCTAGGGGAACCCCTGTGTCAAACCAAACTATCTCATCACTCTATAATAATAATATGGCATCATTGCATGACTGGTAGGACCCTCTAGCATCTTGCAATGTTGGGAGTGTCTCAATTGGTTTTGAGTATCTGGCCATCCTATCATCCGATAGTATGGTCTCCATATCACATCAATACCTAGTATATTGTTAAAACCTACCCTCCAAAAGAGGATATCTCTGTACTGCCAGACATCTACTAGCAGATATGAAAAGGATCTCGATGTACTCACATCTACCATAATTGGAACACCCTATGGGCAAGTACATGTGTAATGCTCAAACATCCAAACCTGTAGCAAGGTGCACACCATAAGACTCTCCCACTAAAATCTCACTAACTGACTCAACTCATGGTAAAGATGGGCTAACATGCTGCAGCCCCATGAGAAAACAATCCTATCATTCTCCATCCTGCATACGAGATGGGTGAATGGTGCTATGAAAATTGTACCCTTTGTGTTGGGTATTACAACCAAAGAGAGTATACATAGCATCACTCTTCGTACCAATGGTGTCGAACCTGCTAGTATGGCTAATAAAGTGATCTGATCTGACCGGATCCTCATCTATGGTACTCATCCCAAATAATACTCCCCATCTAAAAATACCTCAAGAGGACCCAACTGCACTCTCGGTCTAACAGACTCACCTTAGACTGGAAGTCGTAGGATCCTATACATCCTCCAATGTGATCATGATCTCTCTTGATGGAAGATGGAAGGAACAAGTATCCTCATCCCACCTCTCTATCATGGCTGATATCATGGACCGATGGAACCTCATCTATGGTAGGATTTCTACCCAGTACAATCCCACATCTCTCAATTGTTGTATCTCCTCTTGTTGTAGCTCTGACAAGTTCTCTTTGACAGGTAGTAAAAGCCCTTCAAAGGGGTGCTCTCAGAGACGAACAAGATCCTGTCATCACAAACAACATCATATCAATAATCTATCATCAAACAACTGCAATACTCACTTGACCTAGTCAAGTTCAACCTTTTTGGGTCAAGTTCAACCTTTCTGGGTCAGGGTTGACCTTTTTGGGTCAGGGTCGACCTTATCCCTAGAAAGGACAGGACCTTCCCAGTTATGGTTGACCTTCAAAGGTCAAGTTTGACATAACTGGGTCAAGGTCAACCTTTTTGGGTCAAGGTTGACCTTTCCTATAAAAGAAATAATTTCTCAATAAAAAATATCAAAACAAGGAACCTACCTCAGGCAGTGGTTGTCCGCTGGCCAGGCACTCTCTCAAGACCTCCATGCTACTTGCTCGAAGTTCTTCTCTCTTCAGCATTTTGCTCCTTGATTCCAAGCTCTACAAATGGTAAGAATGAGAAGGTAAGTGTTCTTCATCTTATTTATAGATACAAATTAGGGTTTTATTATGGTTTTTTAGGGTTTCATTTGAATTTATTTAGGTCAAATTCAAATTTCCCATTTACATGCATTTAGATAGGAATTCACTCTTTTCATCATAACTTGAGTTTGGTAGCTCTGTTTTTAGTGTCATCTGTGGCGTTGGAATTGGGATTTAGATACCTAACCTCTTAAATTGGTTTATGAAGATTTTGAATCCTCCTAAATAGTTTAGAAAAGGAATTTTCAATAAATTGCATATCTAGTGTATAGATCTAACTTTATCGCCTTGTTTCACCTTTCAGAATTAGTAAGTTGAAACATGGGGCATAAGGGGCTCTATGCACTTCTCAAAACCATCTTAGTAAGGTTTATGTTCTCTATGGACTTTAATTAACCTTTTGCACTAAAAGTTATGGATACTAACGGTTTCTTGCAGGATCTCCACATTGAGGACTTGGCTATATCCTTTTTACTTTACAATGTTTTCTTACTTTAGCTTGCATATTCACATAGTTTCATACCTAAGCTTAAGTGGGGGATAAATGTATCATCTTAAAATGGAAGCACTTCCATTTTGGTAGGTTTAGCACCCTTGTTTAGTACATTTTCATATTAGATTTGCATTTAGGATGCACATGCACTTGATTCTACATTTCTAAGTGAAATTAGGGTTAGGGTCCTTTGGGTCCTCCTTAATATCCATTTCTATGACTCCATTTTTGGGTAGAACCTATGTATTGTCTCTCCTAAATCTTCATCATACTTACTCTTTGTCCTGTGTGCCTCTATCCAGCATCCTGGTGTGTTTTCTTACCTTCCTGGGTCCCCGGTTGACCTGGGATTTCTTCAGATTTCCCAAGGAGACTAGCCTGAAACCTTAGTTCTGGGTTGAGGTTGGTTCTAACCTAGGTCAAAATTGAGGTAGATCTTAACCTAGGTCAAGTTCAAGGTCATCCTTAACCTGGGTCAAGTTCGAGGTCGACCTTGACCTCTGTCAGGTGGTGGTCCCCGCTTTCAAATCTGGAACCTATCAGGGTTCTAAAACTTAAAATAGGTCCCCAGGTCTGGATGCGGAATGTTTTCCCTAATATTCAGATTAATACATCCCCTCCTTGGTTGGTGATTTTAATTGTACCATAATTCAAGGTGAAATTTGAATTTGGATCCCTTGCATTTCCCTAGGAGGTCTATATTGAGATCTCTATATAAACACTCTCTTTTGCCTTCATTTTGACATGAAAGAGAATTGTAAGATGATATGATGCAATTATGATTATGACACGATGATGATTCAAGAAAGAAAGAGGATGATATAGAAGGACAAGATATGATTATGCATTGATATATACAAGCATTTTTGTGGACAAGCTATTATGGATCTTATTTGGAGCAAGAGAGACTTCTTCCTTCCTTCCTTCTTCTTGGATTCACCATTTTCAACCTTCAAGCATTCAAAAGATACTATCATGGGGTAGCAACTACAGATTGTTATTTTGGTAGGAATACTTTAGCCTTGGGGTCTTGGTATGATTTCTTTGTCATATTCAAATCTATGCATTGTTGTCTCATTTTCAATTCATGTTAGGGTTTTAATCTAGAGGATTAGATCTTGACATCACACATTCAAAGCTCTTTCCAAGAAAAACAAACACACACATACATTCTACTATATTTGGCTATTTTTGGAGGTGGAGATCACCAAAATGGGGGTTTGACTAAGGCAAAACCCTATATAGCCACCCCAAAACCCCTCTTTTTCAGATTTTTGCATATGTTGTTTCGGGAGTTACAGGTTCGAGAATAGTGGAAAAGAGTGCAGATTCGGATACCCTTTTTGGAAAAATTTTGGTATTGAAAAATAGAATTCCTATTGGAGACTTTTTAAGTCCTATTCTACCCTAGGTCAGAATCAGAAATTCTAGGTCAATGGTGACATTGACTTGAGGGTACAAATCAAAAGTGTGTCAGAACAAAAAAATATTTCTGGGTTTTGTTCATCTCTGCGTTTCCATTCTAGATCCGGTCTCAGATTTTCCAGGAGCTGAACATAGTCTTCAGAAATTGGCATTTTCAGATCTGCTATGATGTGAGGTAGGTATTTTTATCCATTGATCTTTGCTTTCATTTCCAAATCTATATCCATTATCAAATACAAATTAAATCTAAACGGTTAAGTTATGGCATAGGTCTCCTTTATATATAAATCTCTATTGTGCAAACTCTATTTAGGAGATCATCCAAATTTATATATTACACTTATATCCAAAACTAATTATAAGTTATTCTTATACTATCGAATCATTGCTACACATGAAAAAAGTGTGCATCTGCTAGTTTTAATTTTATACAAATTAAAATAAATGGTATGTAAATACGTAGTAAAGAAATACAAGTTGAATTCACTAGTCAAAAATATTCAACAAAAGCATTCTCACTAAGTAAATATTTTTTTATCATATTATATTATAGAAGTAAAATAAAACATAAAAATTATACTTAGATGTAATTTTTAAAAGATAAATCGTTTTAAGAGATTTTTTAAAATTTATACTTGTTTTATCTTTTTTAAATTTTTTTTATAAATTAATTTTAAACACGATTTGAATGGATGACAAACTATTCTTGACGACAAAGATGATGGAATGATGGGATGCTGGAGTATTTTCATTGGTAAGTTTAACTTCCTTTAAAACTTTCTTTTCTCTAAATCAAAATATTCTAATGAGAGTCCACCGTTTCAGTGAAAAAAATCAAGTATTGGAAGGTGCAACCTTGATGACTAGGAGGATCCTATATCATGGAGAACAAGAGAAGGAATCTATACAGAGGAAGAATTTTCTCAGATGAAGATGTAAGGTACCAAAAAAGGTGTGTAATATTTTCATAGATAACAATAGTTCTGATAATCTTGCTTCAGATGATTTAGTTGACAAATTGAAGTTGCAGAGAACAAAGCATCCTATGCCATATTAGATTACATGGATCCAAGATGAACATGAGGTACTGGTAAGTGAATAATGACTATTTAAATTCAAGATTGGGAAGTATTACTTAGCTTCTCCCTAAGTTTATCTTAAGGGGGGGTGTTAGAGTAATAAAGTGATCCCACATATTAATTAAATCATCTTGATTTAATTATTGTCACTTATTATCTCTATTTCACTTAAGCTAAACTTTAGGCATATAATAATTAATTCTTTTATTGCAACCTAGATATTTCCTCTTTAGGGTTTATGTTTTCGGGTTTCAGTATCCTTTTATAAGGATTCTCTCTTTGTAAATCATTAATTAATTGAGGATGCTATTGCATTAAGAGTATTTATCCACTGTTTTCAAAATATGTTTCCTCTTCCGTCGATATGTTATTTTTGGCTTCCATAGATTTTTTGCTTCTCTCTTTCTGTGACAGGTTTGCTTGCAGGTGATTCTTGGGAGTTGTGGGTTGATATTTTTCATCAAATCCAATACTACCTTTGGTTAAAATTTTCTTCAGCCTTTCAAGGCCCACTTATAAGCATCTTCCACACTCTTAACCTGCACTATACTGACGTCATCTTGGATTTACATCGTCAAACCATTAAGGTAGTGAGAAAATTATTCAGCTTCATCATCTAGATGACCAGATCTGATGTTCAATTTTTAGAATTCTTCAGTGTGCCTCTTAACACTTACATCTCTCTACTTCAAGTTCTACAACTTTCTAAAGAAACTCACTTTATATTCCTTAGCCAAAAACTTGGATTTTAACTTGTTCAACATCCTATCCAGAGACTTGAGCTTATCTTTACCTCTTCTTTTTCAACCTGTTTGCAAATTTTCCCACCATAGGGATGCATTCCCTTTGTACTTGATGCAAGCATACTTCACTTTCATTTCTTCATTAGTGCCTTCAAGCTCAAAATACTTATGCATCTCTGTGGTCGAATATATCAACTCATCAACATATAGGTTACCATGATAATCAGGTGCATTGAAATGAGGTCTTTGATTAACATTAGTCAATGCCCTAATGAATCTTTCCTCTCCTTGATTTAACTCAGCTTGTGATTCATGGTTACCTCCTTCTACTACTTCATTCTAATTTTGTTAATCTCCTTCTTCATCACTCTCATCTTCTATATGTTTTCCTCTCCTCTAGGCTATCTCTACTACTTCTAATATTGTAGATATTTGTTGGAATTATATTGGAATGATGTACTGAGAGGGGAGGGGTGAATCAGTACCTCTGAAAAATTTCTTGGTTAGCCCATTAACCCTTAATCATCAATTTGTAAATTATCTTATCTAACTGTTCATCTTTCTTTATGTATATGCAATCATATCATAAGTTCTTTAGTATGTAATCATAAAAGAAACATTCATGAAAATAGATAACACATGACACAAGATATGATATCGTAGAAAACTTATGTTAGGAAGTAAACACTGTGGTGGGGATTGTTACCCACAAGACTTCACTATCTGTAGATAAGAAGGGGTCGGTTAAGGCTTATAATTGGTCACTTCTGATGACCTACCCTATTAGGAGTATTATAGTGGAGACCTGTTAAGATCTACTTGGTTTGAAGCTTTAGAAACACTGTTAAGTGTGCACTCTGTTAAGAGATTTGTAAAGAATGGTTAAGTCCACCTTCTACAAAAGGATTTTAGATGTGATGCACTTGTTAGAATGCAACTACATAAGTCT
>MU223542.1:1177220-1222656 GCA_018584345.1 Thuja plicata | reverse complement strand
AAGTTCGACCTTATAAAGGTGAACGAAACCCTAAAAGGAAAATACTAGGTTGTGCATTATTAATTAGGAATTAATTAATAATGCACCTAAGAGAAGCTTAAGCTAATAGAGTAATAATACTCTAACAGATTGCATGACAACTTCTTAGATCTTGGGGTTGTGAAAGCATTCCTTTGATCTGGTTGATTAGAGGATTCACCATTCTCATTGTACCCTATTCCTATGTAGTTGTTGACTCTTCTCTGTCCATCAAGAAAATCATCCATCCTTTTGTTGCTCTCTTCAACCTTTTTGATCAATTCATTGTGTTGAATATGGACTTTGATTTCATGATTCAATTTTTCATTCTCTTCTCTTAGCTCACCAATGATCTGTATTCTTTCAATGAGTTTTATGTTTAATCTATTTTCTTCTTGACTCATAAGAATAATCTGGTTGGTAACCTCATGGTGATGCTCAGTAAGTCTTTGAATCTCTGATTCTTTCTCTTGTAGCTTCTCTGTTATTTTCCTCCTATCATCAATGGCTAGTGTTCTTTCATTTTCAGCTTTTCTTGCATCATTTATAACATCAATCATTTTCACCATTTGAGTTTCTTGACCGATTTGTAGCATCTTGATTTGATCTGTTAGATGTAGATTGACCTCTTGTAGACTTGTGATTTCTTCTATTGATGCGTCTGAAGCTTTGCTAGTTGATGATTCTATTGTATCAAAGTAGTCTTGTATTTTTAATTCTTTGTAGTCTTTCTCATTCAGCCTGGTTGCCATAATTTTTCTTTCATCAAGAAGCTTTCTTAATTTAATTCTAGCCTCTTTATACTGCTCATAGTTTATCTGCATTTGTAGCTGCTCATTCTCAATAGGGTTGTCTAGTCTGTACTTTTACATTACTCTGATATTTTCTCTTAAGTCTTTAAGCTTTTCAAGAAAGAGACCTAGCTCTGATACCAATTGCTGGAATTATATTGGAATGATGTACTGAGAGGGGAGGGGTGAATCAGTACCTCTAAAAATTTTCTTGGTTAGCCCATTAACCCTTAATCATCGGTTTGTAAATTATCTTATCTAATAATTCATCTTTCTTTATGTATATGCAATCATATCATAAGTTCTTTAGTATGTAATCATAAAAGAAACATTCATGAAAATAGATAACACAGGACACAAGATATGATATCACCGAAAACTTCTGTTAGGAAGTAAACATTGCGGTGGGGATTGTTACCCACAAGACTTCACTATCTGCAAATAAGAAGGGGCCGGTTAAGGCTTACAATTGGTCACTTATGATGACCTACCCTGTTAGGAGTATTATAGTGGAGACCTATTAAGATCTACTTTGTTTGAAGCTTTAGCAACACTGTTAAGTGTGCACTCTATTAAGAGATTTGTAAAGAATGGTTAAGTCCACCTTCTACAAAAGGATTTTAGATGTGATGCACTTGTTAGAATACAACTACATAAGTCTTTGATCTGATTATGTATGCAATCTCCAATTGCTGATAATAGATCCAATAAAGCTTCCTATGTATGAGTAATCATCTTTCCATGATTGAATAATACCTTTTTTCTGCATGTCGGTAGCCTCTGTGTGTTCTTGATAATTGATGTGATCTATTTCTGAACTTTGCATGAATTCTTCCTTCTGCTCCTTAGATGCTCTTCATGGCTATCAACAATAATGAATTCATAATTCACAATTGTTTGAACATCTATTTATACTAGATTTTAGCTTAATTCTTGATTCATGCTTTTGCAAGTTAACTCTAGATCCAAGGTTTACAACTTGACCTTAATCTTTAGTTAGATATGTTTTAGATCCATTAGGATGCTTTAAAACATTTACATAAAGCTTGCTTGACCCTCAAGTTATGATTTAAAACAAATTAAAACTCTATAATTAGAATTACAATGCTTTATCTGACGTGTAAAAATCAGATCCACTTTTTGCGGGTTCTCTAACTAACTGTTGGTTCTGACGGTCGATTTTCTTTGTCGTCGGTGTTCCATTCTTGAACTGTTTGTCAGGTATGCTTTTTCTGTGCTCTTTCGGTTTTGTTCTCAAAACTTGTATCATCGGTGATGATCTCCATGTTATTTTATTGACCCGTCGGTGATGTCCTGTTCACTTCGTCGGTGCAACACTTGCCAGTGTTCGTCGGTCAATTCCATACTTAGCATTTTTGCGTGACACTTTGATCTGTCAGGTATGCTTGTAGTCTACCGGTAATGCTTGTAGTCTACCGGTAATGCTTGTACCGATGATCTCTGTCAATTTTTTTAAATAAGTGTACTAATGGAAAAATTAATGTCATCAATATTTGCCTCAACAAATCCAAAATAGATAGATCTACATGTTGTGCTCTGCCTCTAGCAATTCTCTTGTCCATCTCCACAATCCTTAGTCATTGTAGGTCGTATTCTCTCGACCACCACCCCACAAGAAAACCCTAAAGATGAAAAACCTTAATATCTGATACCACTTGAGGCATTCAAGGATGAAGAGACCTCAAGAGATTAGTATGATCCTTATAGCCAACTTAACACAAAAGAAACAACAAGAACGGCAAGCTAACAATGAGAAAATGAGAGATCATCCTTCAATTATCACTGGTAAATCAATTAAAATAGATATGAAAAATGCAATCTCACATGCCAAACATACATGCCTGATTATGAAAAACATATCTTACAAACCCTAGCCAATATGTGCTAGATAATATTATGAAAAATATCTTATCCCTTAGGAACAAGTCCATAAGCTTAAATAGCAATCATAATCATCATTGGCCTAGAAAAGATTACAATTTACAAGAATAAGAAATTATGTTATAATAATTAGGTCAATACCCAAAACAACTAGATCAACATCCAATGCAAAAAATAAGAGATGTGATCATATAATAAGTTCGGCCTCAAACGTAATAGTGACCTGGCATGATCGTGCTCAGAAGAACCAATCGATAGATCGGGTAAATGATTGGAAACCCAAACACAAATCAGTAATCATGATGAATAGTACAATCCTATAATAAATCTATAATAACCTACATATTATGAAACCAAACAAGGTGCAATCACAAGATATGATCCATCATGAAGCCACAAACACTCTACCATGACCGCAACTCAATAGAACAAGTACAAATCTATCACCAACAGAAATACCAGACTAAAAGCATAACAAACTTACAACTGAAAGCAAATGTTTTTGGTGGATGCAAGATTGCTAAGATCCCAAGATGCTCCTGCATCACCCCTGTATGAGTGCACTAGTATAAAAATATACATATGGTATATCTGGTACCACTACCTTGTCTTCAATCAGACAAAATTTGGCTATGTGCTCATATGCCCACACCTGCAAGAGCGTGATCCCTCTGCTGATAGATAATCCACCTTTGTATGCTTCTTGGTACTGGTGGTAATATGTCATACCTAACATGCATGGTCCCCATGAAAATATTATTCCCTCCATAATAATCCTCTCCAGTACTCTCCCTCATCTAATTGGGATCCATTTCCTCACCTGTCTGGCACTATTAGACCAACAACCACTATGCACAATATTACCACTAGCCTATCATGTTGTCCAACTAGTGTTTCCCATCTGATCTCATAATCTTTGATCTTTAGCAATGCCTCATCATAGTAAAACAATATTCATAGCGCCACTCTCCTTGAAAATGGATCATATACTGCTAACTCTCCATGTATGGAAATCTTAAGGAAGCACCAGACATCCTCTAGAGTGACGGTGGCCTCCCCACTAGGAAAATGAAATAAAATTGTCGTCGAGTGTCATCACTCCGCTAATGCAGTGATAAACCCTCTATTTTCCCAAATTTCAAGCATATATGTGATATATTGCAAACCAAACACTGATAGAGTAGTTCTCTCATTAGTGCTCAGTTTGTGTCATAGATCTGAGCACTCCACCTTTCTCTCATGCATCTATAATAGGGTCAACTCCTCCTACAAATGCCACATGATACATGTCAAATTTTTGTTGCCTACTATTTTTTTTGACCAATTTTGACTGAGTTTGACCACCCTTTTGACCAATTTGGACCTATTGTTGACCTCTTTTATGGCTTTTGACTAAGTTTTGACCATTTTGGAGCATTTTGGAATTGTTTCACCTAGTTTTTCTATCCTATTAACAACCTCCATAGTTTGCCTAACCAAGTGAATTCAAGACCACACTTGGCATGCCAAGTGCACCCACAAGTGCACTTGATCATGTGAGCTATGCACTTGGGCATTTTGTAGTTAAAAAATTCCCTTTGACTATGTTTGACCCCCAAAACCCCCCTAACTACCTAGAAATGTGTAAAACAAATATGTAATCATGAAGAGGGTTCTATGTGCATACCTCATCTCCTATGCCCTTCAGTATTTTGTATCTTCTCATGTGCTCACCACAATGATCTTGCAATGGTGGTCTCTCTATTCTTCCTAGCTCCAGAGCTCCAATTCTTCCAAATGAGGGAGTGCAAATGAGCTCAAATCATCTTTCCAAGCCCTTTTATAGAATTGTTTCTTCCCTAGATGGGTGAGCAAGCTTTGAATTTTGTATTGGTCACAATTCTTTCTTCACTCTAGGATTTTTAACTTTTATATATGACCTCCAATTTTCAATTTATTTGTTTTTGTGGATTCATCTCATCGTTGTCGACAAATCAACCTATCACTTATATTTTTTGGTTAATTTCTCGAGGGGGCACCCTTATATCTTGTCATTACCAGGGCATATATTTATGTGATATTTTCTTTCTATTTAATTTTTTCTTTGACACAATGCTCATAATCGTATTGTATCAAACATGGGCAAAATGAAGACACTAAAAAATGGTACATGTCTGCGATCCTATGTGCTAACATTTCTACATTGTGATTGAAACATCATTATTTGCACTCTAATATTTATTCTTCTATGTTTCACATATGGTATTCATCATATGTCTGCATTGTTTCTTTTATCATTAATTGAACATTTAAAATTGTTCAATTAATTATCGACATTTCTCTGATTTTACATCATAACCCTAATTGGTTGACCAATTTGATCATTATCAAAGCCTATCGATTCATTTCAAAACCTTTTCAATTATTTCAACATCGTTTCAAAACCTTCAAAATCATTTCAAGCCTTTCAAAATCATTTTATCACCTTATCAATGTCATCTAAATCAGTTTAGTAACGTCCAGAATCGATTCAAACGAGTTTTATCATTATTAAACCCTTTTTCAAATTAATTTTCAAAACCAAAAAAATCATTTCAAATCCTCATCAAAATTGTTTTAATGTCGCTTCAATATCTTCATTTTGGTCAAATTTGCTAATTCACTTTTCTTTAGGGGTAAATAACCCATACTTTATCTCTAATCCTAAGTCTTGATGAATAAATAATACTTTATTTATTCCCTTTCCTAAGTCCTCACAATTAATTTATTTTTATTAATTGGTTAATTCATGATTTTGGAAATTTATTCCTAAATCCTTTTTTTATTTTATTTTATAAAAGGTCAAAAATCCCAATTTTTTAATTTGGTGGGAATAAATGAGTTTTTAAAATTCAAAATTCCCTCCTTTTCCCACATAAGATCCATCTCCTACTAATTAACTTCCACTTTCCTATTTTCCACTTGTAATAGTTGTCGTAGTTTTAAAACAATATTCCTTTTTAATTATCATAATTTGTCATACTTTATGACAAATTTTCCTTTTCCATTTCTCACTAATTTCCCCATTTGGTCTCTTACAATTTGTCAGAATGTGCCAGAATATGACAATTTTCCGAATTCGACTCTTTCATTATGAAAATCTTCCACTGCACATCAATTTAACAATTTTGCAATTTGGCCTTTAATCCCTATAAATTGACATAAAATTATTTCCATTTTCTATCCACATTCCAAGTGTTCTCGCAATCATTATGTCCATTTTCTTTCACTTTGGAATGTATTTTGTCAATTCAAGAGCCACATATCAATACTTAGAGAAGAAAGGAAGACATTGGAGTTATATTGAAGGGGGTTTTAGTTTAAATACTTATTTTTATGCTCTTTCTTTCAATGGCTTTAATGGTAGATTAGGGATTTAAATTTTCATGAAGTTTTAGGTTTTGTGGTTAACCTTTTTCATGCTCATGTTGTTGATTTCTAATTTTCCTAGTCCTACAACATGCAACTAATAAGATCATAGACCTTTTTTTATTTTCTATAAGCGAAATGTGAGGATGCATCTTCCCCTTAAACTCCCAAGTTTCTGGTATGGGGACATCCCAGGGATGGGAGATGGGTACTTCGCATCCCCCGACCATCGCTCCGTCGTTGCTCAACCTCCACCAGAATGCGGGGATATCTAGGAGTCCCCAATTATGCAATGCTAGAGTATTCTCATTGGAGATTCCCAATGATCGAATGTTGGAGTATTCTCATTGGATATTCCCAATGATGGAATGTTGGAGTATTCAATTATGGAAAACTATCATTCCATCATTTAGATTCAAGTTGCTAATGCAAGATTTACACTTCCTAGGGTTTTTATTCCTTTGTTGCTAAAATTGAAAAAGGACAAACAAGTAATGATATGCAAGGAAATTATGAATACAAAATAAAATCTTAATCTGATCCAATTTATTCAAGAAACTCGTGATAAAGAGAAGAGGAAAAGAGTTGAGTGCACCTGGAAACTGAATGGGAGGGATGAACTTTCATGTCTGATTTTTTTACTGTTGAATGCCTGAAACGACCTGTAACTGCAAATCTAAGATCCTGAGACCTGTAACTTTCTACACCTAAAATTTCACTGCTTTGTGGGAGGGACAGAATGCTAATGGGGGCCTGTACCAAGGGATAGGATGCTAATGGCGACCTATACCCTTGTTTTTTTGTCAAAAGAAGTTGCAGACTATCTGTCTGTCTCAGAAAGCCGCCTCTAATCCGACAACTTGATATGAAGCCCTTTGCACCTTCAAATCTGAGGTTGTGTGTGTGTGTGTGTGTGGGGGGCGGGGGGGGGTTATATAGGGGCTTGCCTTAGTCAACCCCCTATTTTGGTTTTTTCCACCTCTATGGATAGCCAATATAACAAAGGTAATATGNGGGGGGGGGGGGGGGGGGGGGGGGGGTTATATAGGGGCTTGCCTTAGTCAACCCCCTATTTTGGTTTTTTCCACCTCTATGGATAGCCAATATAACAAAGGTAATATGTAGTTCTCGTGAATCTAGAGTATGTCTAAATTGCTATGACTTAAAATGCATAGATAAATACCTAGATCTACCCTATGTATGATAGAGTAAAACCCTAGAATGAAAATGAAACCAATGTGTGATTGAGTGCATGCAAATAAACATATACCTGAGATATAAATGCCTAAGTCTGAAGCGCAAATGTGTAGATCTGAGGATAACAAGAAACCATACCCAACCCTACAAGGAAGAGTACAAGTCAATCATCGGTCAATGATCTCCTAACCATCATCATAATCAATTCGTGTCTTGATGATGTTAGAATGATGTTTGAATGCTTGAAAATGATTGTAGATGCTTGATAGAATGTTGTTGCAACCTTGATTCACAAGTTCTCACTTCATGGGATGTCTTCAAATTGGGGCTTCAACCTTGCAAATGCTTTCATCATGCCAAAAGGAAGTGTGAGGGTTTCTTTTATGAAAAATTAGGAGATGGAATTGAGTAGGGTGACCATAGATCTGGATTTCCCGTAAAAACCTCAAGATAGAGACCCAATTCAAATCTGGGCATAAAACTCAGTGTTAAGGACACCATTAGTGGGCTATAACTGGGACAAAATGTCAATGGCGGCCTGTCCCACCCTAAACAGACCCAAATTTGGTCTGGGGGTCCTAATCAGTTAGTGGATACAAGATTCAGACAAACAATTCAAAATGAATATCAAGACAACATTCTGAGGCCACAAAAGGTCAAATAAGGCCTAGGAGCTGAAATGAATTATGTGATTGGAGGAAGAATAGAGGGGCGCACTTAGAAATAAGGGCCTTCCTCGATTTTGAGCAAGATTGAAGAGATGAGAGGACCCATATTCAAATTTAGGTGTGTATTAAGTGCAATCATGAAGTCCTAATTTGCAATCTATATTAATGAGAACACACTAAGGTGGGTGCTAAACAATCATGAAATTGTAGACCACTTAGGTGCTTACAATTTGCGACGATACATTTTTATCTTTTCTTTAGGATGGGAAGAAGTGATTTTTGGTTTCAGACTTCATAAGAATGTGATTGTTGATATGAGACAGAGTATTTTGTTGCATATATGGAAGAGTAGATGCCAAGCAGTATTTTCTAATCATGTGTTGCATGAAGAAGTAGATATTCAAAAGTTCTACTATGACATTATCTTTCAATTCATCTTTTAACATTTATAACTAAAGACGGACAATATAGCAGGTGCCCCCAATGAGATTAAAGGTCAGTTTTTACAACTACATAGAGATATCAAATGTGCTAGACAATGGCAAAATCTTTTCAAATTTTAAGTTTAATACGTATTCTACTCTTATATTTCATGAGCTACTGTCAACATTTTGAATGTATTGTAGCTCTTACTGATTGTGTTAACTGATTAAACAGTCATAGTGTCTTTCTGACATTATTCTTTCCCTTCCTATACAAATCTGCATTGAACTGCTGTTTATTTCTATTCTATTTATTCAACTTTGATCAATGAAAAAAAAAAACCATCAATAAATAATTATTTAGAAATTGGGTTGAACATCAACATATATTATATCATCCAGGCATCCACATGCCTACATTTCATTAGTCTGCTTTCATGTTTTCACATGAAACCACACTACAGTAAGAAACTGAATGAAACTATGAATATTTGTGTACCAAGCCATGGATTAAAATGGGAAAACTAGGTCGTCGTGGCTCGTTCTGCTCCATACATCACTACCACCTCACAATTAATTGTTTGTTATTATGTCTGTCTGCAATAAATCCTAGGAAGGATTCGAAAGCAGCAACCTTTTCAATAAACTATCACTTATTATTATACTTTCAAAAGACTCAATGCATGCCATCCTTGGATTAGTTAATAGACATTATTGTGGAATAATGTTAGGTCACCAGAGAGGACTTTATTTTGTAGATGCCCAATTGGAAAACCATATCTTTCATAGATTATGTTCGTGTCAGTGGTGCCAAAATGTCTGCCTCAAGATTCCCTACCAATCTCATTCTTTATTAACACCATTTTATATTATATTGTATGCAGCCATATCTGGAAGGAGACACCACAGATTCTTTTCTCTAAACGTGTGTATATTTTGGAGGCGGCTGCCTAAAACAACTAGTACTTATCCACAATTAGTAGGCCTACAATGGAAGTATTTCTCCAACAAGCTTGACAATCTGTACAGCATTGAATGGGCATGGTGATCAGGCCAACTGGGCGGCCGGATAAATGGGAACCTCTCAAATTGTTCTCGTTTATGTTATGGGCATTTGCTTTTTAGTCAATAGGCAATTTCCTTCAGCAGACATATTCCTAAAACTATATTGATAAATATTCAAAGACTTCAATTAGATATTTAATTTAAAAATGTCATTCATAGTATAGAGTCAAATCTTTTTGTTAACAAGGTTCAAACTTTCATTGGGTTATTATAATAGTAGGTTTTGTATTCTCGTTGATGGACTTCATGTTTCAAACCCTTACAGATATTGTCATTCATGTTATAGCATGGTATTGTTGTTGTCATCAACGTTCAAATTTCTACTGGGTCATTGTGATCATGGGTTTTGTATTCTCGCAGACCCATTATATTTGTTAGTTTGAATCTTCACGTTGAAACATGTTTCATGTTCAGAATATTGACTTCGTGTTCCAAACCCTTACAAATTTTGTACCCTACTATTCTCACAAATTTAATCCATTCTCGATTTAGTTAGCAAAAGTGTATACCAAATTTTTATCCCATCCTAAATACCTTTTTTCTATTCTCCAGCTTTATAGATTCCTCACCCATATTTTATAAAATAAATGATTAAATTGTAGATTCTTTTAACTTATGCTTGCTGCATGTTTTCTCAGACTTCTTGCAATGTTTTACACGATAGTGTATTGTAATAACATACAATTAAGCCTTTTTCTTGTCTTGATGGTGTAGGTGGTAGACCTGTGGGCAAAAGAGACAAAAGGGCAAGTAATGGGCATCACCTACATTTTATTAATTCCATAATGTTGGGATTAGAAAAAGAGAAGGATAATGCAGTTTAAGGCATTCATCTGATCCTCCAGTCTTTTAGTAGCATGTGTTAGTGATGACCTGTCTGTTTTTTTCCCTTCGCAAAAGTATGGTTTATGTTCTTTGGAGTTCAGCTATATAGCTATAATCCTTCCCAAATAAGTGCAATCTCAATTTCCCACTACCTTCTGTGGCAAATGACAATGAGCTCCCTTTCTTGTAAGCCATCTCATCTAGGAAAGGGCAATCATAAGTGGCTCCACACCCTGCTCAACATGGTTCATCAAAGGGAAAATAAAAAGGAAACAAATGGGCCTTCCCATAGTTTGTCTGCAACTTTCCTGACTACCACTATAGATAACCTTCTCGGCTCTTATTCTAACCTCCCCATCATTTTGCCAAGCCTCCAACAACATCTGCAGGATGGAAATTCCAAGTGGTTTGTTAAATTCATGGAGGATTCAATCAAGCTTATTGACATGTGCAGAGTAGTAAGTGAGCATATTGATGGGGTCAAGCATTACCAGATGCTTCTGCAAACCACAATCCACTGTGTGGAAGGAATAAATTTCAGTAACAAGGAGAATTGCTTTGTGAAAGAAATCAACATGTTAAGCAATTGCATACATGCTCTAAATGTTGACAAGCAATCCATGAAGCAGTGTACCAGATTGAGGCTAATCTCAAGGCTAGAAGTTGATTGCAGGATTAATGACTCTATTCCCACAGAGTTATTGAAGGATATGTCCAACTTAAAGAGCTTCACATTCTCTGTTTTGATATTTATTAATAAGGCTTTATCAGTCAAGATGCCAAGGACATCTTTTGTACAGAAGATTCATAAAATGGAGAATCCTTATCACCAGTTTAGCTGCTTTTCATCTATTAAGGCACTGACCAGAAAACTCAAGGGTTCATATGCTTTGTTACATGAGCTGCAGATAGCAGACTTTGCAGTGAAAAGGTTGTATAATATACTAAAGCAGCCCAAGCTGAGAATGGATGGTACTGCAGCAGTGGAAATTAAGAAGTGGGTAGAAAATCTGAGGAAATGCAGTGAAGAACTGGAAAATTGCATAGAACCTCTTTATCAAAAGATCAATGCCTTGTATGCTGTCCTCATAAATTTTAGAGTGGCATTATTGAACATTCTAACCTATTCAAATTTTTAAACAAAATCTTATGTTTTATTTCTGTAAATGGAGCATTTTCTCACTTTCCAACCCATGTACACACATTTTCTCACTTTCCAAGCCATGTACACAAATTTTCTCATGCTTTGTACAAAATGATCTATTTTAAATTTTTATTATACTAGCATATCTACATTTTATGTGAGTTATGTAAATTAAAGTGCTTATGATTCATATTTCTACATTTTATGTGAGTTATGGAAATTAAAGTGTTTATGATTCATATATTTAAGAACATGATCTGTTCATGGTTAACCCATAACAATAATAATCCCATAATAATAATTATTATTACAGATTCATAGATAATTGTAATGGTAAAATTTGTATATATATATTATTTTTATGTTTTTTTATTTTTTTATTTTGAAAAAATGGTTTCATATGTAGATATTAACAAATGGTTTAAAGTATTTTATCAATGTAAAGTTTCTAATATTTTGAAATAGTGAGTGGGAGTGGAAGGGGCAGCAAAGGTAGTAAGCAAATGCGAGGATGGAATGGATGAGGGGGACGGCGAAGATGACAATGGAGTGTCAATTGCTGAATGGTCTGGCTCGTATGAGGATGATGACAGGAAATTCCCTGATGGCAATGTGGCTGGAAACATAGAGGATTGTTTTGTAGGCGCATCCTCAAGCATGCTCTCTCATCATAGGCATTATTAAAGGCGCAATAAATGGCAAAACATTTTGATTTGGTGTTTACAAGGAGTGACAAATATACATACATTCAATGGAGGCCCCCTGCTTATTATCTTGAAATCTTTGTACCCATTTTTGAGGGTTGATTGTCTCCTTGCAATGAAATATTGTCCCTTTCAACATATTACTAACTCTTAGATTCCAAAAAAGACATATGGCCTTTGTCTATTGCCTTCAAATCTTTCTACATATTTTTGAGACAAATTTCTTAAAAATACCAACTCTGAGAGACCAAAATGGAGCAAAGCCAAACATTTTGATTTGGTTCTTTACAAGGAGTATCAAAAGTACATGCATTCAACCAAGGACCCTTGCCTATTATCTTCAAATATTTGTACATGTTTTTGAAGATCTATTGTCTCCTTGCAACAAAATGTTTTCACTTCCAACATATTTGTAAATATTACAAACCCTCAAACACCAAGAAGAAGTAAAGCAAAAACCAAAAAACAAAATTCAAGCAAGCAACAAAGCTTAATTTTACATTGTATAAGGTTAAGTTCAAACTTAGAGGATGAATCTACAACCACAAACTTAATCTAGGCCTATGAATTTGACCTCTGATAGAATACAAATTCTAGTGCATTCACTAACAAAGAATCATCTTTTTCTAAGTAAATATCAAGTTATGATTCTTAAATATTCTTCATTTGTAATCATTTCTCAATTGTAGAGTTGAGTACTCCTCTATGTTTCACTTACTTTCCTAAAATGGTTATTGAACTAATCATATTACAAGTAACAACTATTGTGTGTGTATCTTATTGGATTACCCAAAACCAAAGAAAATTTTATTTTCATTTACATTTTGATGAACCTATCTAACCCTAATATTAATACCTCATCTGAGTGATAGTAACTATGACTCTATCTATTACCTTATCAAATTTCAAGCCCTATATTCATGTAATTTAATCTCTACATTGTGTTTTAATCCAATGTTTGTTGCTTCAATTAAACTTATTTTTGTAACAAATAATTCAAAAAGATCTAGCAACAAAACCATCTTGGCTCTATAACGATTTTGCTTCTCTATTATCTCGTTCAACCCTTTGGTTTGTGTCTATGGCGATATGGTTCTAAAGTTAGTACCTTATTCGTTGCATGTGTCTTTATCTATTGTCCGAATGGTACTATGTTCTAGATCTTAGTTGTTATTGGTTTTTCATATTTTTTTATTCTTTATATTTATCAAATAACTCAAAATCATACACAAATCGAGCATTCAACTATATAAATTTCATATCTAAACTAAGAGAAGTGAATACAAGCAGCTAAGACTAACAATATCAATCATAAATTAAAGTAGTACATGATAATTGTAAACATGTGAAAAGAAACATGTGCACCTCAAAGTTTAAAAGTAATGAAATGAAAAGCTTTGGAGTACTTCATAAGGTCCTTAAGATTTTTGGAGGCTCTCAAAGCAATGTTCTAGTAAAAGTGCACTATTACTGGTACCGGTGTCCTAGTGAGGCACTGAGGTGTCAAAGGTGTCCTTAAAGGGGAGATAAGAGTGTTCCCAAGTGTCCTTTATGGTTGGATAGACCCACCTCTTACACCAAAAAAACTCAAAATAAACTCAAGTTGTTACTAGAGCTAGTTCTTAAAGTGTACAAGTCACACAATCTATTTCATATTTGTGCTAAATGGAGAACAAAAGCATGGATACAACACAATACACTAGCCTTGTAGAAAGGGATATAAAAATAGAAAATGGAACACACTCACCTTATCAAGATTGAAAGCAATGAATTGTATAGGAGTTAGAAGACTAGATGAAGCTTCTAGCCAAACTCAAGATCTATAATTGATGAATTCTAGCGAATAGGTCATGTTCCTAGTGCAAATGCATAGGCATCTACACTAGGTAGGTGCAAATGGCATATATGTCTAAACATGGGCACAACATAGTTGGAAATAGTGCACCTATTCAGTGTTATTAGCAGCTCCAAACTTTCAAGGATGTTGCCTTGAACTTTTACACACTTTTTTAGTCTAGTCTAACTATTGAATATGCATAAATTCTCTCATAAATAACTTACAAATAAACTTGACCAAGAGATCTTGCAAAATGTAAATGTTAAAGAGGGTCTTACCTCCATTATCCCCCTTGTGGGTTTCCAAACAAGATCGACATGAACAACATGGCCCTTAATGTATGTTACACTTATCCTATGACAAAAACAATGGTGATAGGAAAATAAAAGCCTAGTGGATACAAGATAAGGCTAAGTACAACAACTAGATGAAGGAACACACAAGGAGAAAGAAATAAGGATTATAGAGGCACTCAAGATGGTACTTACAGTTTGGGTGAAGGAATAGACGTAAGGGAAAAATGTATGCAAATTAAGGGAGATAAAATGAAGGGTAGAGGGATCCTAAAATAGACAACATATATGCACAAAGGAGATGAAGAGACCTGCAAGGGGGCTCTACCAAGCTTTATAGTAAAGAACAAAAGTCTAAAATCTCAAACGACTCTTCACTCTAGTAGAATCTACTCAACAATACTTGCAAAAGAGAGTATCCTAGCTAATAAAATATTGCTGTGGAGTGAAAACACTCATATAATTCAAGGATTACCTAGTATAGTCAAATTCAGCTAGGAGGGGAAAGGGTTTATTTATAGGTTTTTGGAGGTATTTTATGATAGAAAGTATGGAAATGTGTCAGAAATAAAATAAGAAAATAACATTAAATTTTTGTTGCAAAAGAGAAAATGATATACTTTCTACTTTTCCTAATAGATAAGTGGTGCACAAAATGGTGTAAGTGTCCTTTGCTTTTAGAAAGTTCAAATCCCTAAGGAGGGTTAATGGGATCAAGAAGAAGCAAGTGGAAATGGTTTTAATTCTTTGCAATCCATAAGGATCAAGAAACAACCAAAAAAGAAGGGTTCAATGTGAAAATTAAGAAGTGGTTTCTTGAAATTCAATAGAAATCTTGGTGAACCTAATATAAAGTGGCATGATATCCTTGGTATTTTGTTTGTAATTTCTTATCATATTTTAAAATGGATGACAATATGTATTCTTTTTGTATTCTTGCACTACTGTTTTGGTAATCTAGTGACAAAAAATTTCCATTACTAAAGAACTTTTATGTGATTCTTGTAAGAATTCCAACATGAGTACTAATCCTTAATAGCTTAACATTAATACTAGGCGGTGCATAAACTAGTGTGGATGTCCTCCAATACTAGAAACCTCAAATCTCTATTTAAAGTTAATGGGGTCAAGGATAATAAAGTGGAAGTGATTTCCATTATTTGTGAACCATGAGGAGTAGGAAATAAGAGAAACAAAGAGAAGGGTTCAAGGAATAATTTAGAAAAAAGCCTCTTGAAATTTCTATAGAAACCTTAGCACGCCCATTATAAAGAAGCATAATATTGTAGGTAGACTTTTTATTGAAACTTAAATTTGAGTGGATAGCACTATTTTCCATGTATTACTTTTTTTTGCAATTTGATACAAAATTTTAACTTAACGTATAATTTCTAAGGTGATTCTTGTAAGAATACCAATAGAAGTACCATTGCTTAACAACTTAAAGAAGAATATTACAAGATAAAATAGTATTGAAGTATTTCAAGAAAGAAATAAACACATAACACTATATATACCGTAGGAGAAGGGTAAGTGAATAAAAATGAAAAATAAAAGCGGATAAAAAATGACCACTTCTCTTTAAAAAATGAGTTAAATTAAATTTAATTGAAACTTTGATGAATAATTTGAGATATTTTATCTCAAATTTTAAACATATGATAAGAACAAGAATTGTGATATTCTAAATTTATTATCTAAACTACTAAAAATATAACAATTAAACAAATTGAAGAAGATGGAACATTAAGCTCACCCAACGTGTCATTTTTAATCATTGTAGTATAAAGTATATTAAAATATTACAAGATGTTATATTTTAATTATTTTATTAATTTAATTTGTGATTTTTTGAATTGGATGCATCTTTAAATAATATCACTAAACATGTGCATCATATCACTTCCACCACTTATATGTATATTTATATGTTAGCAAGTGGCCAAGGATGTATAGCATATATGTTGTCATTTATGGAAACACTACTTATTGGTATGGTCGCTTGGAGTATCCAGTCTTGGAAAAATAACTTAGTCTATAAGTAGTCTCCTGGATACAGTTGCACAATTTTTCCTGGCGAGTGTAGTATATGGTGAGTTAAGTCATGCACACTTTGATGAAGGTAGTATAGAGTGTTAAATGGCTTCAGTTATGGTCACTTGTATTTTGGAATTGTGTGGAGAGAGTTACAGCGTGTTCTTGGCATGCGAAGATAGTATAGCAGGAAAGAAGGGAAAATGAAAGGTTGTGATGATTAAGGTAGTAACATGTGGATTCCAACAGTGCTATTTTGGATTTAGGTCATGTCCTATTCCATCTTGATGGATGTGTGATCACCTATTGTGTATTTTATTTTGGGTTATGTGTTGGACACGTATGATGATGCACTTGAAAGCTGAGTGGACATATTATGAGATCGGGTATATAAGTAGAGATGCTTTTGAGATGCGAGTTTGGATAAGTTGTGTGTGAATGCATTGTGATGTCATAATAATGCAGAGGATATTGTGAGCTATAACTGGAACTACTTAATCATAGAAGTTGCTTGTATAGTTCATCTTTTGTAATATTACATTGTAAAGAGACAATTTTGTATTGAAAGAGTAGTGAGCTCCTTGCATTACCCCTAAAAGGGTTTGCATCCTTTAACATGGATTTGTACTAAATTTAAGATTCAACTCCTAACAAGGACATTATACTCTTAGTGCATAAATTGTGGGTATCATCCCCACTGGGGTTTTCCCTTGGACAGGGTTTCCTCATGAACAAATCATGGTGTTATGAGCTATTTATTTTATGCATATGTTCTCTTCATTTTAGTTATTGCATGGTTAAGTTTGATGGTGCAGGAGCACCTAGGTAGGGCTAGAATGTAACCTAGGGCTTCTAAGTGTTTTTGGCTTGTAGTGGTCCTAGCCACACCACTAGTGAAATAATAGGACTAGGTGGGTCCTAGGATGTTTGGAGTTATATGAGGAGGTCTAGTTAGGTCTTTAGTGATGTTATTTCTTGTAATGCCTAAAGTTGCTCTTTTGTTCCAAAGTGCCAGTGTTGGGGAAATAGTGAGAATGATCCATCTAGGGGTGAAATTGGACAAGTAGGGGCTTATAATTTCTATTTGATGTTTAATTAGCTTAACTATGCAATTGGCTAGGTTCTTGAGGTGTTTGTTCATGTTTTATGCAAGAAGCACAAAAGTTGTCAATGTTGTCATTGACAACATTGACAACATTTCTTACAATAATGTCTTTTAGGAAATTGGAGGGTCCTAACTATCTGAAACTTTTGAGTTAGGACCATGGACACCTATATAAGACCTCCCTTGACCTTGTGAACAGGTTGGTTGATTTTGATAAGCTATTGTATGGACTGTATAATCAAGGAAATAGTTGCAGTTCTTGTATTTCTGAGCATTTTGTATTTTCATGGATTAGATTACCTACTGTAAATCTTGATTGTGTTAGGGTAGTATGTTTTAAGATTATTTTTGGTGGTAGATTTCTATTTGGTGTTGATTTAGTTAGTTTTGTAAATTCTTTTTGTTTCTAACCAGTCGCTGGTCTGAACCAAGCCACTTCTGGAAATGCGGTCATAAGTCCTCTTCCCACCGTGGAGTTTGTACAAGTCCTTTGGATTAGGGAGATAACTCCATGTACATATTTTACAGTTAAGGAGGGGTCCTGGGAAGCAAGGGAGCTATTTTTAATGTGATGCCCTAGGCGAGCAGGAGATGCATGGCTAGGGTTCACAGGAACTTGCAGAGCTAGTTGGAGGGATTGAAATAATTGATTGCTTCAATCAGGGATTATGGAGAGGCATTTTGGTGTGTGGAGGAGTCCCAGATTAGATGATAATATTGGGTGAGGTGTTTTGAATACCAATAAACAAAGTCTTTGTGCAGATAGTGTAAATGCTTGAAAACCTTGATTTTTAGGCATGATTATAGGAGCCACTATAAGGAAAACTTTGGGAAGTAATACCTATAAAATATTTAGGGTCTTGATAAAGGGTATTAGAATCCATGTATTTTTTTCCAACTTGTTAATGATTTTTGCAAGTTATTTGGGAAAAACTGTCCGATTAGGCCTAATGCTTGTAGCCCTATTTTGGGTGAATTTGATTTGATTCTTGGTACTTGTTTAGGGTTTCATGGTAAAGGGTGTGTGTGTAAATTGGAATGGATCCAATTATTCATCTAATGGACTACCTCTCCATATGGAAGAGTTCTTGATCAATTTGGATCAATTTGTGAAGAAGGACAAGAAGAGCACTATGACAAGGTGTTGAGTATTTTTAATTTCTTTATTGGTGTACTCAAGTTGTATTGGAGTGGGATCTTTGGGAAAGGATCCATGTAGATTGGGGTTAGTGAAAAACCCTAATTAGGCTAGAGAAGATGCCTATTGAAGACCCTAATGGAGGATAGGGTAGGAGAGCAAGGCTTGTTGTTACATTAGATTGGTATCAAAACAAGTTAAAGACTTGGGAAGTTAGTGTATGTCTGCAACTACTGGTGAACCAGTAGGAGAGTCAAGAATGGTGACTAATGTAGAGCTAGCTAAAGAGGTGGATGAGAAAAAGGAGGAGAACAAACTCCTTGAAGAAGCCATAGAAGGAATGAAGATAAGGCTAGAAGAAGTTGCCAATGTAGCAGCTAGAAACAAAGAAGTTGAAAGCAATGATAGGGGTAAGAATATTACTGAGGTAGACCTTATCCCTAAACTAGACCCTATCTTAAATAAAGAACCCTTCTTGAAATCCATAAAATACCTAGGAGGAAAGGCATTGGAAGGTATACCACTGTTTAATGGAAAGATGGACATAGAGGCATTGATGGATTGGATTGAAGGAATGGAGAACCATTTCGAGTGAAAGGATTGTGACATAGGCACAAAAGCTAAAGGTGGAAAAATCAAGACTCAGAGGGTAAGCCCTAACATGGTGGAAATACCTTCAAGATGAGAGGGTTAGATTGGGTAAGCAGCCCATAGCCAATTGGAATGCAATGGTGACCAAGTTAAAGGATAATTATCTGCCAAAGGAATATGAGATTCAACTCCATAGGAAAAGACAGAATTTGAAGAAAAAAGACTTGGATGTGGCCTCATATATAGAGGAATTCCAAAGATTGTGTCTTAGGTCTAAGAAACAAGAAGAGGAATCAATCAAGGTTTCTAGGTACTTGGGTGGATTGAAATGGAACATCCAAGAAGAAATCAGTTTGTGGACACCAACTACATTTCAAAGGTGTCATCAATTATCCCTAAGAGTGGAGGAAAAGAAAAAGAAAAATGGTGACTCTAAATTCAAAAATAGAGGCAGAGGAAGAGACCAAAGGGGTCAAAGATGAAGTTGTTGGAGATTTTCCTTTGTGCAAATAGTTGACTGTATGTTTGTCATTGATGACAACATATAGTATACAACAGTGTACTGTATTCAATTTCTAGTATGGATATGTTGGAGCCTTGTGTGGTTGTTTTTATGTTAAAGACAGTTATTATACCATGTTCATACACACAGATTCAGAAGTTCAGTTAAAGTTGAATTATATTGATCTGTTTACTAGCCATAATTTCAGAGGATTGTTTTTAACAGCCGACAGTAATTTTATTGATTCTTCTGTTGCACCTATCTTTGGGATATGCATGTTCAGATTCATGTTTAGTTATGAGTCAAAGATGATTAACCAAAGGCGTTAAACATGTTTCATCTGAAGTGTGACATTTGAGTATTTTGGTGGAGCCGACTATGTGAAGCGATGCGTCTATTCACTTTGAGTTGTGCGGTTCTAATTATGTTGCGTGATTAGTTTAGCTGACAAGAAATTTATTGGAGAGTTTCCTACAGCTGAAATGATCATATCTTTTAAGTAAGATACATATAGCAGTTCACTTATGATCGAGAGATGAGAATGGGAGCAGAGAAAAATGGCAGTTGTATTGAGACAGTAAAGACACATCATTCATTAGTTGAAGATCTATGTGAAGAAGCAGCGAGTGTATACAAGTCACTAGAACTAATCAAGACCTACTTAAATAGTTCAAATATCAGATATAGTGTATATCTATTTTACAGAAGGTTATAGCCTTGATCATTTTAGCAGTGTGTCCTCACCCCTAATAGGGTTATTTGTAAAAGAATCCTAACAGGGTCCGACCCTTAACCAGGTCACTGTACTTATTGCATTCTAAAGATCAACTCCTAACAAGGTTGTAAGATCTTCTAACATGGATTATAATACTCTAGTGCAGTTCTTTATGGGAGCTAATTCCCACCGGGGTTTTTACCTATTTTGGTTTCCCCGTAACCAAAATTGTGGTGTTCTATTCTGTGCTATCTTGTTGTATTTATGCTTAATGTTATTCTGTACTTAATTGGAGAAAATAATTAAAACTAGTAGATAACTGATTCACCACCCCCCCTCTCAGTTATCTCTTGGGACTATTCCTAATAATTGGTATCAGAGCCAAGTGCCTTAGAGAGAAATCCTAACATCTTAAGGTAGATCATATGGCGTACTTTAGAAAAGAGAGTCCTAAGTTTTATGGAGAGAATTATCTTGACTGGAAAAAAAAATGATAACACATCTACAGTGCATTGGTTTTGAGATGTACGAGGTTTCTACTCATGCAATTGAGGTTCCTACTTTGAAAGATCTTGCAGAAGAAGATTCTACTATTAACCAAAAGGAAGTATTCACCCAGAATGCAATTTCCAAAGAAGCCTTAATTAGTGCCTTATCTGACAGTAAATTTTATGAGATTAAGAAGGAAGATAAAGCATATTCAATATGGAAATACCTAGAAGACATGTTTGGAGGAGACATCCAAGCCAAGAATGTGTGTAGAAAGACATGGAAGGAAAGATACAACAATTTAGAAATGCTACCTGAAGAAAACATCAGAGCTTACAATAAAAGGATTAATGAAGCAGTTTCAGGAATTAGAAATAATGGTGGAGAAATTTCAGAGGAAGACATAATGGACAAACTGATGACTACATTGACAATAGATTATGAGAGAAAGATAAACATCTTTGATGAAAACATGCAATTTTCAAAAGACTTGAAAAGAGAAACCTTGATCAGCAAAATTTCAGATTTTGAGATATCAAGATTGAAGACAAAACCTAAAATTGAAACAACTTTCAAAGCCTCAGTCCATGGTAAGAAATCCTTGAGCATCCCTAGTAATATTGAGAAAGAAGAAGTGGATACAAAACTAGAAGAAATCATTGCTATGATTGCTAAGAAATAAAGGAAAGGAAAAGGAAAATATGAAGGACAACTACCATTCAAATGTTTTTCATGCAACAAAGTTGGCCATTTTGCATCCAAGTGTCCTACAAGAGTCAAGAAGTTCAGATCATATTACAAGCCCAAATATAATAAGGAATGCTACTATTTTGAAGATGGTGTGACTGATGATGATTCAGGAGAGGATGAAATTGGATTCGTTGCAATTAAAGATATTGAAAAAATGGTTGATGAAATGGAAATTGAAGATGAAAATAAAGCACAAGAATTGGCTTTAGTTTCACAAGAAAACATCAGAACAAACTGGATCATTAACAACGGGTGTTCACATCACATTGACAGGAGACAAAGATAGATTTGTACATATAGATAAGTACAAAGGTGGCATGGTTAGATTTGGAGATAACACTCCTAAACCTATCATAGGCAGAGGATCTATCACTTTAGATGGAAAGAACAAGACATATGATGTTCTGTATGTTGATGGTTTACATCATAACCTTCTAAGTGTTGGACAGTTGCTCGATAAAGGATATCATTTAGAATTCAAAAACAAAAGGTGCATCATTAATACAAAGAAGGAGATATGATAGCATCAGGTTCAAAGACCAAAGGTAATGTTTTTCAGCTCAACTCTGAAGTAAGTTGTTTTGTTGCAAAAGTGGATGACAGTTGGTTATGGCACAAAAGACTTTGTCATATCAATTTTGAAAACATAGTAAAGATAAGAAATGTAAAGGCAGTAAGAGACCTTCCTAGTATTGCAAGACCAGTTGATACTATGGGCATGGAATGTGTGATGGGAAAGCATGTGAGGAACTCATTTAGAAGAAAATAGAACTCTGCAGAGAACAAATTAGATCTAGTACATACTAACTTATGTGGACCTACTCAAACAAGATCATACTATGGTGAAAGGTATTTCATTTTGTTTGTTGATGATTTCTCTAGAATGATGTGGGTTGCGTTCTTGAAAGATAAATTTGAAGCTTTTGAGAACTTCAAAATATTCAAAGCTAAAGTTGAAAATGAGTCTGCATTAAAGATAAAATGTCTGAGATCTAATAGAGGAGGAGAATTCACCTCTGACAAGTTTCTTGAGTATTGTGAAGAACATGGGATCAAAAGACAACTAAGTGCACCTAGAACCCCTCAAAAAAATGGAATTGCAGAAAGAAGAAATAGGATCATACTTGACACAACGTGCACTATCATGATTGAAGGAAAATTTGCACACACCTATTGGAGAGAAGTAGTCAATACAGTAGTCTATACTATCAACAAAATTCAACTAAGGCCAGGCATAGACAAAACACCTTATGAACTTTGGTTTGGTAATGTGCCTACAGTGAAATACTTCAGAATCTTTGGAAGAAAGTGCTACATCAAGAGAGATGATGGTGTTGGTAAGTTTGATGCTAGAAGTGATGAAGGTATTTTTATTGGTTACTCTACTAAGAGAAAAGCTTACAAATGTTTTAATTTAAGGTTGAAGAAAATCATTGAAAGTGCACATGTGAAGATTGATGAGAAGTTCATGATTCAAGAGAGATATTATGAATATGCACCTATGATTGAAGATGAACCTAGACCTATCAATAAAGAAATAGTTATTGAAAAAATGTTTGACTGTATTGATGTATCATGCAATAACCCTGAACCAAGTGAAGAGGAATCACAGATTACAGATGAGAGTGTCACACCTAAAATTCCAAAATACACATCTAGATACCATTCAAAAGAAGATATCAATTGAGATAAGAGTAGTAAAGTTTTGACAAGATCTAGAGAAATAGGTTCAACCGTTGATGAAGAGGTATGTTTACTTTCACAAATTGAACCCTTAAGTGTTGAATATGTGTGTAATGATTTAGATTGGCAAAATGCAATGCAAGAAGAATTAGATCAGATAATTAAGAATGACACATGGGAATTGGTCCCTAGACCTTGTGACAAAAACCTGATTGGAACTAAGTGGATATTCAGAAACAAAATGAATGAAGATGGTACAGTGATAAGAAACAAAGAAAGATTGGTATGTAAAGGATATGCGTAGAGAGAAGGAATTGAGAAGACTGGAAACTATTAAACTATTTTTAGATTATGCAACATCCAAGAACTTTAAAGTATATCAGATGGATGTCAAGTCAACATTTCTGAATAGTGACTTGAAGGAGGAAGTCTACATAGAGCAGCCTGAAGGATTTAAATTATCAGACAAACCAGACATGGTATGCAGACTAAAGAAAGCCCTCTATGGACTTAAACATGCCCAAAGAGCATGGTATGAGAGACTTGATGGCTACTTGACAAAGATTGGATTCAAAAAGGGAGCAGCAGATTGCAACTTATTCATAAGAGAGACACCTGAAGGATTATTACTTGTTGCTATCTTTGTTGATGACATTATTTTTGGAGGTAATGACAAGCATAGTGCAGAATTTTTCAAAGAGATGTAGAGCGAGTTTGAAATGAGCATGATGGGACCTATAAAATACTTTTTGGGATTAAATGTAAAGAAGACAGACAAAGGTATATTCATAAATTAGTCTAAATATCTGAAGGAGATATTGAAGACATTCAAGATGGAATATTGCAAGCCAGTAAGCACTCCTATGATAATAGGAAGCAAGATTTCTAAAAATGATGACTCCACATCAATAGACAAAACACTATACAAGTCTATGATTGGAAAAATCATATATCTCACTCAATCTAGACCAGATATTTCTAATGTAGTTGGCATTGTTGGGAGATTCGCAGCTGAACCAAAAAAAATTCACTTAATGGCAATAAAAAGAATATTCAAATATTTAAAAGGAACTATAGACTATGGTTTATGGTATCCGAATTCATAAAATGTAGAACTTCATGTGTACACATGTTGATGACAGAAAGAATACCTCAAGAGGAGCATTATTTCTTGGAGATAGGTTGGTTACTTGGACAAGCAAGAAGTAGAACTGTATTTCTCAGTCAACAGTAGAAGCTGAGTATGTACTAGCAGCACTGAATTGTTCAACAATGGTTTGTATCAAGTAGGTGATTAAAGACTTTGGAATTCAGATTAATTATCCTATTGTCATTCATTGTGACAACAATAGCACTATTAATATGCCAAAGAACCCTGTGATGCACGCAAAGAAAAAACACAGAAATAAAATATCATTTTCTAAGAGAAAAAGTTGCAGAGAGAGAAGTGAAGTTGGATTATGTAAGCACCAAAGATTAGTTGGCAGACATATTTATGAAAACTTTATCAAAAGATACTTTTGAGTATCTTAGGAAGAAGCTGGGATTAATTCCCTTTCCTGAGTCTGATTAGAATTTGTAGCAAGTGCATCAGTCCTTGGTGACTGATGATTGGTTGACTGCTCTACTTCTGGAGTAGTACCTGTGCTTATTTGTATTTGGAATCCTTTGCCATTGATGTCAAAGGGGGAGTATAGTAAGGGGGAGAATATACTCTAGGGGAGTATACAACCATGAAAATAAAAATACAGTAAAAAGAGATGCAACAGTTAAGAGGAACTTTTAATGAGGATATGGAGAAGATTGTAAAAAGAAAGAAGACACTTTTGGATTGTTGGTGTTTTTCATATCATATGTTGCCATCAATGTCAAAGGGGGAGATTGTTGGAGATTTTCCTTTGTGCAAATAGTTGACTATATGTTTGTCATTGATGACAACATATATTATACAACATTGTAATGCATTCAATTTTCAGTATGGCTATGTTGGAGCCTTGTGCAGTTGTTTTTATGTTAAAGACATAGTTATTATACCATGTTCATACACAAAAATTCATAAGTTCAGTTAAAGTTGAGTTATGTTGATCTGTTTACCAGCCACAGTTTCAGAGGATTGTTTTTAAGAGCCGACAGTAATTTTATTGATTCTTCAATTGTGCCTATCATTGGGATATGTGTGTTCGGATTCATGTTTAGTTATGAGTCAAAGATGATTAACCAAAGGTGCTAAACATGTTTCATCTGAAGTGTGACATTTGAGTTATTTTGGTGGATCTGACTATGTGAAGTGATGCATCTATTCACTTTGAGTTGCGCAGTTCAAATTATGTTGCGTGCTTAGTTTAGCTGACAAGAAAGTTATTGAAGAGTTTCATACAGCCAACATGATCATATCTTTTGAGGAAGATACATATAGAAGTTCACTTATGATCAAGAGACGGGAATGGGAGTAGAGAAAAATGCCTGTTGTATTGAGATAATAAAGACACATCATTCATTAGTTGAATATCTATGTGAAGAAGTAGAGAGTGTATACAAGTCACTGGAACTGATCAAGACAGCAAGTCTACTTAAACAGTTCAAATATCAGATATAGTGTATATCTATTTTACAAAAGGTTGCAGCCTTTATCATTTTAGCAGTGGGCTCTTGGACAATGTGTCCTCACCCCTAACAGGTTTATTTGTAAAAGTCTCCTAACAAGGTCTGACCCTTAACCAGGTCACTATACTTATTGCATTGTAAATATCAACTCCTAACAGGGTTGTAAGATCTTCTAACAGGGATCATTATACTCTAGTGCAGTTCTTTGTGGGTGCTAATTCCCACCGGGGTTTTTACCTATTTTGGTTTCCCCATAACCAAAATTGTGGTGTTCTGTTCTATGCTATCTTGTTGTATTTATGCTTAATGTTATTTTGTACTTAATTGGAGAAAAGAATTAAAACTAGTAGATAACTAATTCACCCCCCCCTTTCTCAGTTATCTCTTGGGACTATTCCTAACAGAGGCTACCAAGGCAGAGGGAGTGAGAAAACTAGGACACAAGGTGAGAACAAGCTGACAGAGCATAATATTGAAAGCACTCCAAGAGGGGGCTATAACAAAGGTAGGGGTAATCAAGGTGGTCCTAGCAGAGGAGGAGGAGGTAGAAGTAACTCATACTTTGCAAGTATGAAGTGTTACAATTATGGTCAATTAGGCCATCCAACATATAGATTCCCTGACAAGCCTACTACTTCAAATCATGATAAGAGAGTGGTATATGCTCATGAGGACACTACAAGTGTCAAAGCACCTGAGATTGACCATCTAGATTTAGATATGGGTGAGAAATTGATGTTTAGGAGGGTATTGATAAGACAACCAATTAAGGATGAACCCAAGCACAGGAGGGCTTTGTTTAGGATAAGATGCAAGATTCTTGGAAAAGTTTGTAAGGTGATAGTGGACTCTGGTTCCACTGATAATATCATCTTAGAGGAATCAGTCAACAAAATCAAGTTGACCAAAGTACCCCACGTAAATCCCTATAAGGTGACATGGCTCAACAAAGGCCAAAGTGTATTGGTGAATGAGTAGACATGGGTTGAATTCTCCATAGCAGGGTATAAGGAAAAACTCTTGTGTGACATCCTACCAATTGATGCTTGTAATTTTATATTAGGGAGACCTTGGAAATTTGATAATGGGGAAAAATATGATGGAAAGGATAATTCTATCACTTTCAAGAAAGGAGGCAGAACTTTCAAGATTCAGTCTTTGCTTGAAGAGAAGGAGCCACAATCCAAGACTCCTAACATCATGTTGTGTAGTGGAAAGGAGTTTGTGAGGGATCTCAAGGATGATGAGAATGAAGGGTATGTTATTTTGGTTAGACCTAAGGAGGAAGAGAAGCCAGTCAAGGAGCCATTTCCATTAGAGATAGAAGTATTTCTTGAGAAGTATAAAGCTATTGTGAGTGATGGCACTCCTGTAACCTTACCTCCTAGAAGACTGATAAGTCATTAGATAGAATTTGTCCCTAGTGCATCTTTTCCTAATAAGGAAGCTTATGAGCTAACCCCTGATCAGAATTTGGAAGTGGCAAGGCAGAAAAAAGAACTCTTGGATCAAGGCTTGATCAAGAAGAGTATAAGCCCATGTGCAGTCCCAGTTGTGTTGGCATCCAAGAAGGGAGGAAAATGGAGACTTTGCACAAATTCAAGGGCTATAAATAGAATTGCAATAAGGTATAGGTTCCCCATACCTAGGATTGAGGATCTCATGGATTGCCTTGGAGGGTAAATGTACTTTACCAAGTTAGATTTGAAAAGTGGTTATCACCAAATCAGGGTGAAAGAAGGGGATGAATGGAAAATGGCATTCATGACCAGAGATGGGTTATATGAATGGCTTGTGATGCCATTTGGCCTCACAAATTCTCTGAGCACATTCATGAGGCTCATGAATGAAGTGCTCAAGGACTTCACAGGGAAGTTTGTAGTTGTATATCTTGATGATATACTGATATTTAGCAAGACAAAGGAGGAGCATATCAAGCATGTAGAAGCAGTGTTGTAGAGATTACATGAAGAGAAGCTGACTATCAATCTTGAAAAATGCGAGTTCTTCAAGAAAGAACTAGTATACTTGGGCTTTGTAGTGTCCAAAGGGTCTTTGAAGATGGATCAAGACAAAGTTACAGCTATCCTAAACTAGCCACCACCTACCACAACCACTGAGGTAAGAATTTTCCATGGCTTATCCTAATTTTATAGGAAATTTATCAGCAACTTTAGTGGTATTTGTGAACCTCTATTAGAAACCATTAAGGCTAGGGTAAAAGCTAAGTTTAGGTGGACCTTAGAAGTAGGGAAATATTTTGAGATGTTGAAGAAACAAGTAGCCACTCCACCTATCCTACAATTGCCTAGTTTTGAGAAACTATTTACTATTGAGTGTGATGCAAGTGGGATGGCAATAGGGGGTGTATTGGGCCAAGAAGGTAGGCCAGTAGCCTTCTTTAGTGAGAAATTAAATGAAGCTAAGAAGAAATACTCTTCTTATGACTTAGAAGTATATGATTTAGTTCAGTCCCTTAGGAGTAGAGGCATTATCTATTGACCAAAGAATTTATTGTATTGACTGACAACCAAGCCCTTAGTTATATCAATACTCAAGAGAAACTAAGCAATAGACATCTAAAATGGATGGAATATTTACAAGCATTCACATTTACAATTAAGCATAAGAAAGGGCAATTGAACAAGGTTGAAAATACACTAAGCAAGAGATTGTTGATAGTCCAAGAGGTTCAATTGAATAGCATTGGAATTGATAGTTTCAAAGATCTATACAAGGCAGATGAAGATTTTGGTGAAGCATACAAGGCGCGTGTTAATTTTCAAAATCATTTCCATAGAAAGTTTTCTGATTTTCCTTTGCAGAATGGATTTTTATTCAAGGGAAATCAGGTTTGTGTGCCAAGAGGCTATATGAGAGAAACACAATGGGTGTTTGAGTGGTCACTTTGGTATGAAAAAAACCTTGGAGCTGGTGCAAAGGTTCTACCATTGGCCAAAGTTGGTAAGAGATGTTACAAGGTATGTTGAGCAGTGTATCATATGCATGAAAGCCAAAGGAGGCATAAGAAATGAAGGTTTGTATGAACCTCTAATAGTCCCTAATAGGCCATGGGAGTGTGTGAGCATGGAATTCATAGTAGGTCTACCCAAAACAAAGCAAGTATATGATAGCATTTATGTAGTGGTTGACAGATTTAGCAAAATGAGACATTTCATTCCCTACAAGACTAATCATGATGCTAGTCACATATATTATTTGTTCTTTAAAGATATTGTAGGAATTCATGGTTTTCCCTTAAGTATTGTATCAGATAGGGATGTCAAATTTATGAGCCATTTTTGGAGAACTTTGTGGACTAGATTGGGTACTAATCTATCTTTTGGTTCAGCATGCCATCCTTAGACAGATGGCCAAACTGAGGTGTTCGATAGAGTCTTGGGTAACCTATTGAGGTTCCTAACTAAGGAGTATGGTCAGACATGGGATGTGGTTATTCCCCAAGCAGAGTATGCATATGATGATAGCAAGAATAAAACCACAGGGAGAAGCCCATTTGAGATAGTTTATGGGATGCACCCAAGAGGTATGTGTAAGCTTAGGGATCTTGGAGGCATGGACTACTAGAGTGGGCATGTTGAGGACTTCACTCATACCATGAAGGAGATCCAAGAACAAGTCAAGAAGACCATACAAGACAGTACACAAAAGTTGAAGGCCAAAGTTGATGAAAAGAGGAGAGACATTTAGTTTGAGGTAGGTGACTATGTGACGGTTCATTTAAACAAATCTCAATTACAGAAGGGTTTCCCTACTAAAATTTAGATGAAGAGGGTGGGACCATGCAAGATCATAGCCAAATATGGGCATAATACATACAAAGTAACCTACCTTTAGATTTAAGCATATCTCTAGTGTTCAATGTACAAGACTTAATCCAATTGAAAGGACAGATAGATGAGAAGGGTTAAATTAGTCAAGGGGTTAGTGGTGATGTTGAGGCTACTATATTACCTCCCAAATGATAGTTGGAAGCTGACAGAGTTTTGGACTCAAGAGTCAAGAAGACTATAAGGCACAAGGTGTACATGGAACACCTCATCAAGTGGAAGAATAGGCCTGAATCAGAGGCCTCATGGATTTTAGAAGAAGACTTCAAAAAAGTGGGAATTTATGATTACATGTGCACAGGAGTGACACAACTTTCCTTTGTGGGGGAGTATGGTGTAGGGGCACCTAGGTAGGGCTAGAATGTAACCTAGGGCTTCTAAGAATTTTTGGCTTGTAGTGGTCCTAGCCACACCACTAATGAAATAATAGGACTAGGTGGATCCTAGGATGTTTGGAGTTAGATGAGGAGGTCTAGTGGTATTTAGTGATGTTATTTCTTGTAATGTCCAAAGTTGCTCTTTTGTTCCAAAGTGCCAGTGTTGGGGCAATAGTGAGAATGATTCATCTAGGGTTTAAATTGGAAAATTAATTTCTTATAAGGCCTATTTGATGTTTAATTACCCTAACTATGCAATTGGCTAGGTTCTTGAGGTTTTTGTTCATGTTTTATGCAAGAATCACAAAAGTTGCAAAAGTTGTCAATGTTGTCATTGACAACATTGACAACATTTCTTGCAATAATGTCTTTTAGGGCATTGGAGGGTCCTAACTATCTGAAACTGTCAGGTTAGGACCATGGACACCTATATAAGACCTCCCTTGACCTTGTGAATAGGTTGGTTGATTTTGATAAGCTATTGTACAGACTGTATAATCAAGGAAACAGTTGTAGTTCTTGTATTTATGAGCATTTTGTATTTTCATGGATTAGATTACCTACTGTAACTCTTGATTATGTTAGGGTAATATGTTTTAAGATTCTGTGTGGTTGTAGATTTCTATTTGGTTTTTATTTAGTTATTTTTGTAAATTCTTTTAGTTTCTAACCAGTCGCTGGTCTGAACCAAGCCACTTCTGGAAATAGGCTCATAAGTCCTCTTCCCACCATGGAGTTTGCACGGGACTTTGGTATTAGGGAGATGACTCCATGTATATATTGTATAGTGAAGGAGGGGGCTTGGGATGCAAGAGAGATATTTTTAATGTGATTCCCTAGGCGAGCTAGAGATGCATGGCTAGGGATCATAGGAAGTTGCAGAGCTAGTTGGAGTGATTGAAAGCATTGGTTGCTTCAATCAGGGATTATGTAGAGGTATTTTTTTGTGTGCAGGAGTCCCAAATTAGAGGAGAAGATTGGGTGAGGTTTTTTTAATACTAAGAAACAAATTCTTTGTGCAGACAGTGTAAATGCTTGAAAACATAAATTTTTAGGCATGATTATAGGAGCCACTGTACGAACAACTTTGGTAAGTAAGACCTAGAAAATATTTAGGGTCTTGATAAAGGGTATCAAAATTGATTGCTAGTTTTCCAACTTTTTGAGTATTTTTTCAAGTTATTTGGGAAAAACTGCCTGATTAGGCCTAATGCTTGTAGCCCTATTTTGAGTGAATTTGATTTGATTCTTGATACTCGTTTAGCATTTCATGGTAAAGGGTGTTTGTGGACATTGGAATGGATCCAGTTAACCATCTAATGGACTACCTCTCCATATGAAAGAGTTCTTGATCAATTTGGATCAATCTGTGAAGAAGGACAAGAAGAGCACTATGACAAGGTGTTGAGTAGTTTTGATTTCTTTATTGGTGTACTCAAGCTGAATTAGAGTGGGATCTTGGGGAAAGGATCCATGTATATTGGGGTTAGTGAAAAACCCTAATTGGGCTAGAGAAGAGGTCTATTGAAGACCCTAGTGGAGGATATGGTAAGAGAGCAAGGCTTGTTGTTACATCATTTGAATTGCTTATAGTTAATTAAAATTACTTTAATGTTGATTCACCCCCCCCCCCCTCTTAGTTTTGCTTGATCCTAAAAATTGGTATCAGATCTTGAGGCCCTTGGAGAGAAATCCTAACATCTTGAGGGAGATCCTGATGGATTCAAGAAGTTTGGAAGAAAATCTTGAAGTAGTACTTGAAGACCTAGATAAGGCTAATGTTGATAATGTGGAATTAACGTTCAAACTAAGAAGACCTGATGATTACATCAAGAAGCTTAAAGAGAAGCTTGAACTCTCAAGGAACAAAAGGAAAGAACTTGTGGAGAAGATAAGGGAACCTACAAATGACTCATCAGAGCTGATTGAACAACTTAAGTAGGAAAAGGAAGCATTGAAACATGAATGTGAAGTTACTACTTTACATATGTCCAAGGAAATTCAGCAAGAGAAAGATGAAAAGTGCAGACTTGAAGATACCTTAAAGAGTGAAAATGTACAGATGGGAAAAATGAAGCTTGAACTTGATGATGTAAGAATCAAGTATCAGGAGTTAGAAAAGTACAACTGCATCATTAAAGGAGAACTTGTTGAGGAAAAGAATCATATTGAAAAACTCCATGCGAGTAGTGACAAAATTGATGAACAAATGGAGAGACCAAAACATAAAGGTGATAATATGGGAGTTGGCTTCAATGAAGTTGAATGTTCTAAATCTCAAGAAAGACAATCTGAAGGCAAAAAAAATGAGGAACCTAATCAGCAAGAGGAGCCTAATGTGCAAACTAGACCCTTCAGAGGAAGATGCTTTGGATGCAAAAGAATTGGTCGCATGAAGAGGGATTGTAGAGGTAATACTCCTTATAATTCCTTTACTGGTTATTGTTTCAATTCCTATGAATATGGGAACAAGAAGGTAGAATGTAGAAAACCTAATCAATCATCAAAGAAGCAAGATTACATCAGTGAGGAAAGAGAAGCTAAGCTCACATGTTACAAGTGCAACAACTTTGGGCACATTGCAAGAAATTGCAGATTGTGGGTTAATCAGAACAAACCACCACCTACATGTTATAAATGCAATAATCAAGAACACATAGAAAATTTTTGCAGATATAATGGACTAGCGAGAAATAAGAAACTGCCTACAGTGACAAAGAGGAACATTGGTGATGTTGTTAAGAGTATGGTTGAGTATATAGGTCAGTTCAATAAAATGTTTGTAAAGGAAGGAAACAAGGAGAGTGATAAGGTATGGAAAGAAATGAATTGGAGTGAGCCATAAGATCAAGGAGAGTCAGTAGATGCTACTGGATCTTTTCCTGATATTATCATTGCCACGTCAGCATAAATAGGCCAAGAATGGCCTTAGGGGGAGCTATGGAGAAACATAACAGTAAACTATCTAGCCCCTTGTCTGCAGAATAAGTAGATGCAATCTTATGGAAAAACATAGTAATATATTTGGAGTATATATCTATGATTGCATGGTTATACATGTTGCATTCAATGATCGCCTGAAAGTTGATGGATGACTCGTACACCATCTTTTTTGGTTTTTGCATTGGGAACTAAGCTAAGTTTAAGTACTACGAGTTATAAGGTCAATCTTTCAGTCATTTCACTCACCATTCGAGCTAAGATTAAAGAGATAATAGCATCAGGTGTGGAGCTAGGAAAATTGAGTGATAGTGAGGTGTGTATACCCTAATTTAGTAAGTGCAAGGTATCTTTGTTCATCATGGATACACCTATGATATTTGATGTCAATGAGAGGTCATGATACAAATTCAAGAAACAAACATTTAAATCGATGGAGGATGACCCTGAAACAAAAGATACTAAATTGGTAACCTTGGTATAGTTACCATTATTGGCATTTGATATTAATCATATTGATATTTGGTTTAGCTTTGTTATTTTGACACATCACAGTGACCTTAGTTTTGGTAAGTGACATAATGGCATCACGAGCATTAGTTTCAATTTTTAGTAAAATTGGCATTTGATTTATTACATTGAGGTATTTTGAAATTAACACTTGAATCATTACATTGAAAACCTTGAAAAAGGTGAAAGGACGTATTTTGAGGAGATGAGTCTTACATATATTTTTAAAGCATCATATGTGAAAATTTCATCTTGATAACAAGGGTGTTAATAAAGAAAAAGTTGTATTTTTTAAATCCCACAAAAGTCCTTAAAGGACGTAGGGTTGTCGATGAGTAAAGATGTAAATGAAACACAAAACATAATAGAGGTATTTTTGTTAATCCTATTCTTAGGGTAGGGCAAAAGCCCTCACATTCATCATGGCAATCATGGTGCTTGATTCAGTTTTGAGCTATTTCCTTTCAGTTCAGGGATAGTTGCATTAAGAGATTATGACAACTAGAAGAAGTTGTGACATGAATTTTTTAGCAGTTGGATTCAAGATATTAACAAGTGAATTTTTTTTTAGTTTGTTTAATGCTTGCATTAGCATATGATTTTCATTTGAAAATATTGATATGTGCATAAATTATCTTCTCCATTTTTTATACATAGATATATTTGTACTTTATGTCTCCTATGGTTGAGGGAATTCATTTGAACTATGTATATGAACACATTATACCCATGACTTATAAATTTATGTCATGTCGGTGTTGAATAAAATGTTGTTATTTGATGCAGGAGCACCTTGCGATCTTGGCAATCTTGCATCAACCAAAAACATTTGTTTTCTTTTTTTCTTATTTGATCATTCTTGGTGTTTCTTTCTGTGATCATTTTGTGTATATGTTTAGGGGATGTGATCCTTATAGCATGTTCATGTATTTGTGTTGGACCTTATCCTAACTTTGTGTATCATTTGGTTTCTTCAGGCATGAGATCTTGCAGATTCTTGGCAAGATCATCATGTTCTTCATGTTTCTCAGCTAGTTTCTGGTGTTTCTTATCTTGTGAGGGTTTTCCCAATTTGAAAAGATTAAAAAATCATTTCTAAATGATATTACATTTGTTTCTGGCCTAATTGATGAATATTCATTCTTATTTCATTCATAGGAGGAAGATCCTTACGATTTTGGGTCCTGACCTATTTGTTGTAATACATTTTCTTTTCATTGGGGAATGTAATCTTCCTAGCTGACCTGATGTTGGAAAAGGATTTATATTCCCTTGTAACTGATTTCATGAGAGAGAGAAATTTAGAGAGAACAGAATAGAACATTAGAACTTTTAGAGATCTGGTCTATAAATCGAATGGAAGAAAGTACCTATAGAAGGTTCATGTAATTGTTGTTGTATATCCTATAGAAAGATAACTTGTTGTAGGTTTTAATTAGGCATATATGCCTAGAATGTATTTTTTATTATAGATGTGGCATGTAATTGGTTTATCTTCATAAGAAGGTTGATCTTGCATTCATTTATTATTCTTTTTTTTTCTTTTATTGTGTGGCTCTTGCTGCAAGTATTTGTTCGAACTCTTTGAGTTCCCACTATCCTTAACTGCATCAGGTGGTATCAGGGAAAATTTTATGACCTATGGTTTTCTTAAGGGGTTTTAGAAGAGAGGATCTGAACTACATTGATTGAATATTTTGAAGATGGATAGAAGAAATGCTAGTGGTGGAGAAAGGAATGCAAATTCATCTATCTTGGATTTTTGAGAAAAATTTCTGCTAGATCAGAAGTGGTGGAAACAAATAAGAGGAGAGAAAAACACATTGAAGATGCAAGTGATGAAGAAGGAGATGAACATAATTAGGCAAGGGAAGGAGTGAAAAATAAGGAACAAATGGAGTTGAATCAGGAAGAAGAGAGGTTCATCAGAGCCTTGACCAATGTGAAGAAAAGACCTCATTTCAACCCACTTGATTATCCTAGTAACCTTGATTTAGATTAATTGATATATTGGATCACAAAGATGGACTAGTACTTTGAACATGAAGGAACCAATGAGGAGAATAAGATAAATTATGTATGCACTAAGTTAAAAGAAAATACATCCTTATGGTGGGAATATTTGTAGACAAATCGGCAGAGAAGTGTTAAAGACAAGATCAAAACTTGGGATAGGATGGTGATTAAATTAAAGGATAAGTTTTTGACTAAAGATTACCAAGTGAGTCTATTTTGGAAGCTAAAAAACTTGAATTATAGATACCTAAGTGTTAAGAGTTATACCGAGGAGTTTTACAAGTTGAACATTGGATCTGGTAATGTAGATCATGAAGTTTCTCACTACCTTAATGGTTTAAGGGTGTCAATAGAGGATGAAATTAGTCTAATAAATATTAGGAGTGTGGTATAAGATTACAAATGGGCTTTGAAGGATGAAGGAAAATTGAACCAAAAGAATGAACAAAGGAAAAGAAGTAGGGGAGGAAATTTTCAGAGAGGCCGATCTAGTGATAATACTAGAGGAGGAAGATATTCTATAGATTAGGGAATAAGTGATGTAAAGTGGGAAACTGGAAGCCTTTAGATGACCCAAATAGGGAAATGTACCCCGAACTCCTTAATTGTAGGCCAAAGTGCTTCACACTTATCACAAGTGTGGGAAAGGACTGGTTAAGGCTATCACAATCCCAAAACCCAAAGGGCAACCTAATCACTAGGTTTCACCAATCCTACAACACCAACAACCAAGAATGGTTTCACAATGCACTTGACCCAAATTCTTAACAATACCCCCAAAGTGACTTAAGGGACCAGGGGTGACCTATTCTCATAGTTGGGGTCTATTTAGGTCCCTATCAAATAGTTACAATGGTTCTTTCACTCACTTGCAACCCATAAGACATAGTTGCTTCACAATCTCAAGACTAGGCTTGTAGCCTTTTTTAGAAGGAATTTTGACCTTAAATGAGATTCTTACACATAACCCCCTTAACTAATTAGGGATTCAAGAACCCTTTTATGGCTTAATACTTTATACTTGAGCCCTAGAACATAGAAATGAGAAAGAAACAAGATGATACACAAAATTGCTTCTATAATTAGGGCTAATTAGGCCTACACTTACACTAGAAGTGCCTTTAGGATGCATCCAAATACAAAAATAATTATTGGATCATGTCAGGGTATATACAAGGGTATCCTCCTCTGATTTAGGGCCTCTGATCAATCCCCAAATGAGAGTTATGGTTGCTTTCCTAATTCTGGATGGGTGCATACATAAGGATATACACCTAGGGCATCATTATAACTCCATCTTCCTATATTTTGGAGAACCTATCCTAAAAAATCTTAAATATCACCATATAAACAAACTTTCCACAAAGGGTTAATGAATTCTCATGGTGTAAAAGTGAAATACACTCAATTCTCTCCTAAACCCTGATTTAGGGCCTACAAACTAGGCAGTGAGTTTGTAAAATTGATAACTTTTAAACTAAGATTTATCAACACATGAGACCAAAGAAAATTAAAGAAGATTAAAATAACTAACCCTTGGTTTCATACTCTCATATCCTTCTGTCCCTAACCGACCATACACAATGACTGTTTCTCAGAAATGTAGGAAAAATGGTTATTTTTATTAATATCAAAATTCCAAAATACATGATTAGCCTACCACCTGCCTGAAAGGGATTTTTTAGGCACTCCCAATGGTTACATGACATGTTTGAACTGATTTTACCACTTGGGAGTTGTTTTTCAAAAAGTTGTAAGTTTGCTCAAAAGTTGCTTGACTACTTTTGAGCAACTTTTACATATTTTGCAATTTTGCAAATCTAGTGACCAAACTTGGTCACAGTGTTATTTTTGTGATCCTTAGTGGATCCAAACATGAAAAACCAAAAAATAAACTATTCCTATGGTTTTGGATCATTAATGACCAACAGTTGACCAAGGGCTCATAATGTGCCAAACTTGGAACTATGGCCTTACAAGGTGGTCCAATGACTAACCCAATATCTTAACATTACTAAAGGCCTCTTAGGACCTTGAGATAACCCCTAGGTTTGATAGGAACACTTGGTTCATTCAAGGTGCTCCTGCGCCATACTCTCCATGATATTTGAACTCAAGTTCCCACTTGAAGATAACTGGTCAACAATGGTTCCATGTTGCTGGATCTGGTCCTTTGTCACCTAGGTAGCATCTATAGGAGGGAGTCCTTTCCATTTCACCAAGTATTGCATGTACTTATTCTTCCTTGTCTACTTTAATACTTTGGTTTCCAAAATGGTTTCTAACTCCATTTGCTTGCTTGGTGGGAGATCTGTCACATAGTCTCCATCATCTTCAACTTGTGATCCCTGCACATTTACAATGTATGAAACACACTTGTAAGGAGTGAGGTCTACAATATTAAAAATAGGAGAAATCAGTAAAGTAGAGGGAAAGGAAATCTCATAAGCATTTTCACCCATTTTGGTGAGGATTGTGCAAGGACCAATTTTCTTCATGTGCAACTTTGAATATCTTCCTTTAGGGAGTCTCTCCTTCCTTAGGTATGCCCATACCTTATCTCCAACTTTGAAGTGAACTTCTCTTCTCCTCTTTTCTGCTTGTGCTTTTTATTTCATAGTTGACTATTGTAGTGACTCTTTTACTTCTATCTACACTTTAATGATTAGTTTGGCTAACTCCTCTCCTTGTGCACTCACTCTGAAATCAGATGGTAACTCCACTAAATCCAATGGAACTTTAGGATGAAGTCCATACACTGTTTGGAATGGTGTTTTTCCAGTGGATCTTTTCATGGATTCATTTAATGAAAATTCTTCCTGAGGTAGGATCATGTCCCAACTTTGTGTGTACTATTTGGTTAATCATCTCAAGAGATTTCCAAGGGATCTATTTACCACCTCTGTTTTCCCATCTGTTTGTGGGTGGTATGCTGAACTATAAGTCAAATTTGTCCCCAATTTCTTGAAGAGTGTCCTCCAAAAGTGACCTTGAAACTTCACATCTCTATCAGACACTATTGTTTTTGGTAGACCATGGATTCTAACCATGTCTTTAAAGTACAAATGTGCTATATGGGAGGCATCATTTGTGCTCTTGCAAGGAACAAAGTGCACCATTTTACTAAACTTGTCCACAATCACAAAAACACTATCATAACCCTACTTTCTCCTTGGCAAACCCATGACAAAATCCATTGAAATTGATTCCCATGGCCTAGAGGGAATTGGTAGGGGTTGGTACAATCCTTGGTTAGTGGATACACCCTTTGCTTGCTAGAAAATAGTACAAGATTCAACAAATTTCTTGACTTCATTCCCCATCTTTAGCCAAAAATAACTTCTTTTTACAAATTCAGTGGTCTTATCTATCCCAAAATGTCTTCCTAAGCCACCATAATGTTTCTCCTTAATAATATTTTTTCTCATGGAAAATTTAGGAATGCACAATTGGGATCCTTTAAACAAGAGTCCATTCTAAATCAGGAAATAAGAAAAATTAGTATGGTATTTGCAAGCCATTTTAATGCATACCTCCAAAAAATCTCCAAATTCTTGATCATCAGCATATAGGTGTTTTAGGGAATCAATCCCTACACTCTAAAGTTAAACTTCCTCAACTAATCCAATCCTTCTACTTAGGGCATCAACCACTTTGTTTTCCACTCCCTTTTTATGCTCTATGTTGAAGGTATATGCTTGCAACTGCTCCATCCATTTGATGTGTTTGACTCCAAGCTTTTCCTGATTGTTTAGAAAGCTTAGTGCATGGTTATCAGTATAAAAAATGAATTCTTTAGGGAGTAAATAGTATCTCCACTTTTTTAGGGCTTGCACCATTGCATAAAGTTCTAAATCATAAGTAGAATACCTCTTCTTTGCATCATTCAGTTTTTTTGAGAAAAATGCTATAGCCTTACCTTCTTGGCTCAAGACTACACCTATAGCCAAGTTTCTTGCATCTATTTCAATTGTGAATACCTTGTTGAAGTCAGGGAGCACTAGGATTGGGTATTGTGCCACTCTATTCTTGAGATATTGAAATGCATATGCTGCTTCTTTAGTCCACTCAAATCTGGTCTTCTTTCCACCTTTTATTGTGTGCAACATAGGAACACACACATGGCTAAAATTATTAATAAAATTTCTATAGAAAGTTTCTAAACCATGAAAACTTCTAACATCACCTTGGTTCTTTGGTGGAGGCTAGTTGAATATTGTTGCAACCTTATCTAGAACCATTTTGAGAGTGCCTTGGGAGATGAAAAATCCTAGGAAGATGAGTTCCTTCTTCATAAACATATATTTTTACAATTTAATCACTAACTTGTGCTGATGGAGTCTCCTTAGAACTTGCTCAACATGATCAAGGTGTTCCTCTTTTATATGATTGTAAATCAGAATGTCATCCAAATATATGACCACAAACTTTCCAATAAAATCAATAAAGACCTCATTCATGAGTTTCATGAATGTACTAGGAGCATTACTCAAGCCAAAAGGCATAACAAGACACTCAAACAAACCTTTAGTTGTCTTAAACATTGTCTTCCATTCATCTCCTTGCAAAAATCTTGATTTGATGATAGCCTAAAATCAATCTTAGTAAAGTAACAAGTAGTGCCTAGTTGGTCCAGAAGATCTTCCATTCTTTGGATTGGAAATATATATCTTATTGTTATTTTGTTTAGGGCTCTGCTGTTAGTACATAATCTCCACTTGCCATCCTTTTTAGGGGCTAAAATTCATGGGACAGCACATGGGCTGAGACTCTTTTGGATGAGTCCCTTCTCTAATAGTTCATTGGCTTTCCTTGCAATCTCTGCATGCTGCACTGGTGTCATTTTGTATGGGGCTTTGTTGGTCAAAGAGGAGCTAGGTATTAAGTCAATTTGGTGACTAATATCTCTTAAGGGAGGGGGGTTTTGGGTAGATCACTGAAAATGACATCACTATATTTTGTGAGTAGTTTATGAACTTCATCAAGTATGGGATCATCATTATCAGATCTTACACTATCCTTAGGCTTGGAGATCAAGACATAGGCTTCATTTTTAGGCTCCCTCAATACTTTTAGCATTTATTTTTCCCCCAAGGTTATGACAGTAGGTTCCTTCTCTATTTTGATATCAAGTAGGGGCTTCATAGTGAATGTTTTTCCATGTTTAGTGATAGAGTAGGTATTTTTCCTACAATGGTGTGTGGCATCTACATCATACTGCCAAGGCTTGCCTAGGAGAATGTGGGAGGCATCCATCTCCACAACATCACAAAGAAATTTATCTTTAAAGTTTTCTATTGAAAATTCTATACATGCTTGTTCAGTCACTAGGGTTTGTTGACCCTTTGTTATCCAAGAGACATGATAAGGAAAAGGATAAGGCTTCTTAGGGAGGTTTAACTTATGTACCATTTCACAAGATACTAAATGTTTAGTTGAGCCATAATCTATAAGTAAATTACATACCTTCCCATTGCATTTGATCTTTGTTTGGAAGAGATTCTTTGTTTGAGGAGGTTCTTGGATTTGTGGAAATTGAAGAAAGACTTGTATCATCATAAAACATGCTCCTTCCTCTGGTTCTAATTCCCTTGCATTTGCATTGTCTTCTTGCTTTTCCTCTTGAATGAGTTGAGCTCTCCTTTCACCTTAGTTGTTTTTATTTCTCTTTTCAAGGCATCTTCATGCATGGCGTCCCAATTGATTGCAGTAGTAACACCTTAATGGTCCATTTCCTCTTCCAATGTTTGTCCTTCCCCTATTCAAGGGTCTTCTCCCTCTACAGTTACCTCTGAAGTTTGTATCACTATTTTCTTTGTCTCCTTGGTTAGGGGTCCTACTGCTATTACAACTATATTTCCCTCTATTCCAAGAGGTTCCTCTTCCTCTAAAGTTCTTCCCACTGTCATTACTCTTTCCCTTTCCAAACTCTTGTTTTCTCTTCTACTTTTCCTCTACCTTGAGTTCCATTTGATAGCACTTGTTCACTGTGGTAGGGCAATGTAGGCTAAGTTCCTCTTGAATGGATACCTTAAGACCATTCATATATCTTGCTAACTTTTCTTCTTCATCTTCTGCCAAATTTGTCTTCATACATAGCTTTAGGAACTCCTCAGTGTATGAGCCTACATCCATATCCTTTTTCTTTAGGCTTTGATTTCTCCTATGGAGTTGTACCCCATAGTCTTCAGGTACATAGGTCTCCTTGACCAATGTAATCATTTTGTTCCATGAAGAGATCATACTCTTCCCATTCTTCACCCTCTCTATTTGGTTGAAATTCCACCAATTTAGGGATGCTCCCTTCAACTTAGATCTTTCCATCTTCACTTTGTGCTTCTCATAGATTTCCTCACACTCAAAGAAGCTTGTTAGGGCCTCTATCCAATCCAAGGCCAAATATACATTCATCTTTCCATTAAAAGTTGGTAGATCCAACTTCTCCTCCATGGTTCTTCTCCCCATAGACTTTAAGGCATATAGAAGGGGTCTCTGGTCTGCAAGAATATTCACATCATGATCAAGGGTGTCCTCATCTGAATCACTCCCTTCTTCACTACTAGAAGTGTCCTCTTTTCCCCTCTCTACCTTGTTCTCTAACTCTTGAAGTCTTCTTGTCAAGGTTGCATTTTCTGCCCTCTGTTCTCTCACCATCTTTGCTAATTCAATAGTGCTTCACACTTATCAAAAATGTGGGAAAGGACTGGTTAAGGTTATCACAACCCCAAAACCCCAAGGGAAACCTAATCACTAGGTTTCACCAATCCTACAACACCAACTACCAAGAGTGGTTTCATAATGCACTTGACCCAAATTCTTAACAATACCCCCAAAACGACTTAAGGGACCAGGGGTGACCTATGCTCATAGGTGGGGTCTATTTAGGTCCCTACCAAATAGTTCCAATGGTTCTTTCACTCACTTGCAACCCATAAGACATAGTTGCTTCACAATCTCAAGAATAGGCTCGTAGCCTTCTTCAGAAGGAAATTTGACCTTAAATGAGTTTCGTACACATAACCCCCTTAACTGATTAGGGATTCAGGAACCCTTTATGTCTTAATACTTTAGACTTGAGCCCTAGAACATAGAAATGAGAAAGAGACAGGATGATACACAAAATTGCTTTTGTAATTAGCGCTAATTAGGCCTAAAAGTACACTAGAAGTGCCTTTAGGATGAATACAAATACCAAACTAATGATTGGATCATGTGAGGGTGTATATAAGGGTCTCTTCCTCTGATTTAGGGCCTCTGATTAATCCCCAAATGAGAGTTATGATTGATGTCCTAATTCTGGATGGGTGCATACATAAGGATATACACCTATGGCATCATTGTAACTCCATCTTCGTACATTTTGGATAACCTATCCTGCAGAATCTTAAAGAGAACCATATAAACAAAATTTCCACCAAGGTTTAATGAATTCACATGGTGGAAAAGTGAAATACACTCAATTCTCTCCTAAACCCTGATTTAGGGCCTACAAACCAGGCAGTGAGTTTGTAAAATTGATAAATTTTAAACTAAGATTGATCAACACATGATACCAAAGGAAAATGAAAGAAGATTCATATAAATAGCCCTTGGTGTCATACTTTCATGTCCTTTTGTCTGTACCCAACCATACACAATGACTGTTTCTCAGAAATGCAGGAAAAATGGTTATTTTAATTAATTTCAAAATGCCAAAATAAATGATTAGCCTACCACCTTCCTGAAAGGGCTTTTTTAGGCACTCCTAATGGTTACATGACATTTTTTAACTAATCTGACTATTTGGGGGTTTTTTTTCAAAAAGTTGTTAAGTTTGCTCAAAAGTTGCTTGACAACTTTTGAGCAACTTTTACATATTTTGCAATTTTGCAAATCTAGTGACCAAACCTTGTCACAATGTTATTTTTTTGATCCTTAGTGGATCCAAACATGAAAAACCCAAAAAAAAACTTTTCCTTGGGTTTTGTACCATTAATGACTAATAGTTTACCAAGGGCTCATAATGTGCCAAACTTGGAACTATGGCCTTAAAAGGTGGTCCAGTGACTAACCCAATGTCTTAACATTACTAAAGGCCTCTTAGGACCTTGAGAGAACCCCTAGGTTCCATAGGAACACTTGGTTAATTTAGGGTTCTCATGTACCAAGAAGTGAGTCATAAGATAATGAAAATAATCACTACAGGAGAAATTATAGAGGTTCCTATTGAAGTTAAGGACAAAGTTATGATAGAAGGAAGTTCAGTGGCACTTGTTTCAAATATGGTGAACTAATACATCAAGCATTTTAATGGAAACAAGACAAATCTATGAAGAAGGTAGAAAGATGTAGGTGAACACCATTTGCATATGAAGATTCCTCTGGATCAGTAAACAACAATGAAGCAGAGGATCGAGAAACCTTGATAACTTGGAGAAACATGTACCATAAAGAGAAAGATATGGAACCTTTACAGAGGAATAATTTGTTTCAAACTAGATCCTAGGTACAAGAAATGGTATGTAAAGTACTCATAGAGAGTAGCAGTTCTGATAATCTTTCCTCAAAGGGTTTGGTGATGCAGAGGGTTTGACAATCTAGAGCTTTTCCTCACTCCAAGGTGCTTATTTGACTAACCCAACCATCCAATGGTTGTTATTTTTTGGACCTTCCTTTAATTAGGATCTAAAAGACCCTCTCTACCAAATTTTCCTCCAAGGTATAGTTGGTCTTTAGAAGACTCCAAGGTTTCTAACCTTAACTAGTCCAACTAGTTAACCAAAAGCCTAGTTTCCTTCACTAGAACTCCACCTAGAATGCCAATCCTCTACCTAGGTTCTTCCCACACATTCACCAAGACTCTTAACACACTTCTTGACCCACTCTTTGTCATTCTACACTCATTCCAATACTCCAAGACTCTTTACCAAACCATTTGGTCATTATTTCACTAGGAGGCCTAATTGCTCAATTCCTAGTAGGTCTATTTCCATCGAGTTTGGCCAAATGCTCCCAAAATCTCCAAATGACTCTAAAAAAAAACTTGAAAATATTCAATAAATCATCCAACACTATCAAAATCCAAAACCCTGACCTCTGAAAGCACCCAAAACCCTAATCTCTTGGAGGCCCTAGATTATAGCCTATTAATTAGGCCTCTAGACCAGTCAGCATTAATAATTGTTAAAATTGTCTCCAATCTTTGATTCACCTCCTTCCACCTTCAAATCCTTTTAGGAGACTATCTAGTGCATCTAAAAATTTCACTAAGTCTTTTCCAAAAGGTCATGGGTGCTTGATCAAATTCTTTCTTCTCCCTGTCCCAGCTCACCTGGATTCACCAGTTAGCCATAGGGTTTCACTTTTGGCCTAGGAAATAAATTGAAACAAAAAGAAAGGAAACCAAAATCCTATCTATAGACTCTAACCCTACTTCCCCCATGGTTTTTTTGGAATTATGTTATATTTTTCATCAGTGAAAACACTTATTCGATTCTGAATGCTTACCGAGCTCATCACTCAGTCCACAGCTTATACCGAGCATTCAGTAATCACCTTGTAAAGCTCAGCGGTTAAACAGTTCAAACCAAGCAGAACAGTGGTCACCGAGCATATGAACAGTTCAGTAGTGTTTACCGAGAAAAGAAACATGTACCGAGCAGACGGTAGTCATCGAGCTTCACCGTAACTACCGAGTCACCAGAGGTTACCGAGTAACACTATATCTACCGAGTCACCAACGGCTACCGAGTTCCAAGCTACACTTCACGAATAGTATGGACCGAGCTTCTACTCTTACCGAGAGCATGACGATGCCAAGTATTGTAGTGGATGCCGAGTATCAGAAGATCGCCGAGCCAGCTTGAGGAACCCGAGCTTCTACCGACTCAGTAATATTT
>MU223542.1:1154730-1171102 GCA_018584345.1 Thuja plicata | reverse complement strand
TTTATGTGTTATGAATGATTATACTTTCATGCTTGCAGTAGATTAGATAAATGAATGGTCAAGTATATACAAATGCATAAATGATTTAAAGTTTTAAGAGTTACTGATTCACCCCTCCCCTCTCAGTAACTTGGCTAGTCTTGATTATTTCCAACAGGTTTTAGTCAATTCCACCTGAGGGTTCTTAGGTTAGACCCATTTCTAGCTAGGTAGCATTGTATTGTCTCTGTCAGATCAGTGACCTATAAAATCCTCTAACTTTACACTATGAACACTTGAAATCAAACTATCTACTAAACATGAAAGCTAAAAAGAAACACTACACTTTCATGGAGCCCGATCACCTATGCCAATCCATACACAACTATATAGTAGCAAAGATACAGTGCAAATTACTGAAATGCAGATACAGTCATCCGTACAGGGGTGTCAAAAGTAAATGTTTCAATCCAAAATCTCATTAACCATTCCAAAACATCAAATCCATGCTCATATATCGAGCATGGGGTAGTTACAATAGTTCTAACTACATTTTGCAAATTCTTGCAAAGGTTGCTCGAGCAACTTTCAAAGTTGCTAGCAACAGTTGGTGTTTTAAGCATTTTGACCTTGTTTGTCAACTTGATGATTGATGTTGAATTATAAGACCCTAAATAGGATATTTAGGGTCCTAAAACACACCTCTAACCCATATTTCACTAAAATGGTAATTTGACACTATTTGAAGCCAAAACACCTAATGAGCACTAAGGCTCTTACAAGCATGAAGTTAAACTATCATTGCATTCAACCCCTTGGGTATTATTCTAACACACACAAAAAAACCTAAATTAACCTTAAACAACACTAAAACATAAAATAGGGAGGTTCCCTACACCATACTCCCCTGGACAAAAGAACTCAAGTGCCTTGAGTTAGAAGGTCTTCAATGGTGACCCCATATTTCAGAATGTCTAGCTCTATCATCCAAGTGGCCTCAGCTTCAGGTAGTCCCTGCCATTTGATGAGGTACTCCTTTTACTTACCTTTCCTTGTCTTCTTTACCACTTTAGAATCCAGGACACTTTCCAATTGCAAGGGCTTTGGGGTAGGTAGATCTTTCACCCGATCATCATCCTCCAGATTTGTAAGTGTAGACTGACCTATGTCTAGTGAGGATCCCTTATAAGGGTACAAGTCACAAACATTGAAGATGGGTGAAATCCCCAAATCAGGAGGTAACTCCACTTCATAGGCATTCTTTCCATACTTATGCAAAATCTTTAGTGGCCCTATCTTCTTCATGATTAGTTTAGTAGGATGACCCTTGGGTAGCCTTTCCTTCCTGAGATAGGCTAGTACTAGATCCCCAACCTTGAATTGCAAGTCTCTTCTGGTCTGATCAGCTTTGGATTTTTACTTCTCCACTTGCTTTTGTAAAGTCTTATTGACTTGATCATGCAACTCCTTCATCTATTCAACAAATGACTCTCCTTGAGCACTCCTCTTTTCCTTCAAATTGAGATCCCTCAACTCCAATATCCCTCTAGGATTGACCCCATAGACTATTTCAAAGGGGATTCTACTAGTACTCCTATTGATGGAGTCATTATATGCAAATTATGCTTGCCCAATGATGTGATCCCATAACTGTCCATGTTGTTTTGTCAAACACCTTAACAAGTTCCCAAGTGACCTATTCACTACCTTTGTTTGTCCATCTGATTGTGGATGGTAGGCTGAACAGAAAGACAAGTTTGTTCCAAGCATCTTCCATAGGGTCCTCCAAAAGTGACCCACAAACTTACTATCTCTATCACTTACAATATTTAGTGGCAATCCATGGATCCTCACAATGTCCCTAAAGAATAGACCTGCAATTTGAGAAGCATCATTTGTTTTTTTGTATGGAATGAAGTGGGTCATTTTTCTAAAATGGTCTACCACCAAAAATACACTATCATGACCCCTAGGTGTCTTTGGTAACCCCACAAAAAAGTCCATACTAAGACACTCCCAAGGCCTTTGGAGTATGGATAGGGGTTGGTATAACCCACTATTGTTGCTCTATCCTTTTTCCCTTTGACAAATCTGACATTGTTCTACAAATCTCCTCACATATGATTGTAAATTAGGCCAATAGTAATGCCTATTCACTTGATCCAAAGTCTTATCCACTCCAAAGTGACCCCCCAAGTTGCCTTGGTGTTTCTCCTTCACAATGTTTTCACTCATTGAACATTGAGGAACACACATAAGGTGACCTTTAAACAAAAGGTCTTCCTGCAACACAAACTCACTAAAATACACTTTGAAACCCTGCTAAAACTTCACACATGTTTCATAGGCTTCTCTGAAATCCTTCTCGTCCTTGTAGAGGTCCTTCAAATCATCCATCCCTACACTTTGCAATTGTATCTCTTGTATTGTGAGTACTCTTCTACTAAGAGCATCTACAACTTTGTTTCTAACCCCCTTCTTGTGCTTTATGACAAATGTATAAGCCTGCAATGATTCTACCCATTTCAAGTGCCTCTGATTTAGATTTTCTTGTCAATTCAAGAAACTTAGAGCATGGTTATCAGTGTAGACCACAAACTCCCTAGGTAATAGGTAGTGTCTCCACTTCTTAAGGTCTTGAACCATAGCATATAACTCCAAATCATAAGTGGAGTACTTTTGTTTAGCCTCATTCAAATTTTCAGAGAAGAAAGCCAGAGGATATCCTTCTTGGCTTAGCACTGCTCCAATAGCCAACTTACTATCATCACACTCTACCACAAAGAGTTGATTTAATTTAGGAAACCTAAGAGTAGGTAGCTCTACAATCCTTTTCTTTATCATTTCAAACCCTTGGTTTGTTGCCACAGTCCATTCAAACTTACATTTGATTCCACCTTTTATGGTGTTAAGTATAGGGGCACACACATGACTGAAATTTCTCACAAATTTCCTATAGTAGGAGGCCAATCCATGGAAACTCCTAACATCCCCTATGGACCTAAGTGTAGGCCATTCCAAAATGGACTTAACTTTATCAGGGCACATCTTCATACACCCATTAGCAACAACAAAACCAAGGTAAACTAGTTCAGTTTTAAGAAACTCACACTTTTCTTGATTGATCATTAACTTCTCTTGATGTAGCTTCCTTAAGACCATCTCCAAATGTTTCATGTGGTCCTCCTTGGACCTGCTAAAGATCAAAATATCATCAAGGTAAACTATTACAAACTTACCAATGAACTCTTCTAGCACTTCATTCATGAGCCTCATGAATGAGCTAGGTGCATTACTTAGGCCAAAGGGCATTACTAGACACTCATACATCCCTTCATTGGTCTTGAAGGATGTCTTCCACTCATCACCAGGCCTCACTCTTATCTAGTGATATCCTAATTTCAAATCCTCCTTTGAGAAGTAGCAAGATCATCCTAAATTGTCCATCAAATCTTCTATCCGTGGAATTGGGAACCTATATTTGATTGTGATCTTGTTTATAGCTCTAGAGTCCGTACACATCCTCCATTTTCCATCCTTCTTAGGTGCATGTACTATTGGCACAACACATGGGCTTAAACTCTTCCTTATCAACCCCTTATCCAACAAATCTTGAATCTATTTTTCTATTTCTGCATTCTGACTTGGTGTCATCTTATATGTTGCTTTGTTTGGAAAATTTGCTCCAAGAATCAGGTCAATCTGATGACTCACATCCCTCATAGGTGGTAATTCAATTGGAAACCCAATGTCTACTATGTCATGATATCTTTCCAACAATGCTTGTATTTCCGATGGCAAACTGACTTTCTCCTTAGTTTCCTCTTTTGGTTTCACCATTACTGCACAATAGACTCCTTTCTCCTTCTTCATGGCCTTTAGAAACTCTTTCCCACTCAATAACATCACACTTGTCCCCACATGTCTCTCCTCATTAGGCTATGGTAAAGGGTCCATCTGAAACTTCTTCTCCAACTTGGTGATCACATAACTATTCATTTCCCCATCATGCATTGCCTTGACATCATACTGCCATGGACATCCTAGAAGAAGATGGCATGCATCCATAGGTAGTATGTCTCATAGGACTTTTTCCTTATACTATCTAATCTCAAACTCCACCAAAGTTTGTTCATCCACCACTATTTATTGATGCTTATTCAACCATGCAACCTTATAGGGTGTGCTATGAGGTATCCTCCTTAGTTTCAATTTGTCCACCATCTCTGTGGATACTATATTCTCAGTGGATCTAGAGTCCACTATCACTTTTTATATCTTCCCATGAGACCTACAAGTTGTCTTAAAAAAATTTTTCCTTTGAGGTGGCTCTATAGTGCTAGGCACTTTCAACAAAGTTCTCCTTAACATCAAGTTCTCTCCATCCAATACTGGCCCTGCCTTGGAGATGGGAGAAGTAACACTTTGTGTTTCATCCTCTTGTACCAATTGATTCCTTCATCTCCCATTGAAGATGAGGAAGTCTTTTCAGGACACCTGCCCATTGTGTGACCCACTTGGTTGCAGTTATAGCATCTTCTAGTGAAGACTAAATTGGATCTTCCTTGGGATTGAAATCTTCCCCTAGGAGGCCCTCTTCCTCTGTATCCCCCTCTCTGAAAGGATCCCCTAAACTGATTGCCCCCACTATTATCCATAGATTTATTATCTTCTTTTCTATTAGGGCTTTGTCCACTACCAAAGTTACTTCTTCCTCTTTGGAACCCTCTATTATTTCTACCACATCTTCCCCTTTGATGGAAATCATTCCTCCTTCTAGCTTTATCCTATGCTCTTAAGGCCAATTGGAAACATTTGTGCATACTGTCAGGAGCCATCATGTTGATATCATATTGTATCCCTTGCCTTAGCCCATTGAGATACCTAGCCACTTTCTCCATTTCTTCTTCTTGTCTTCTAGCCTTTAGCTCAACTTGTGAAACTCCTCGGTATAAGCACTCACTGTCATCTCCTATCTTAAGTTCTGCAACTTTTGGTACATTTGTGTTTCATAATCAGTAGGAAATAATTGTGCCCTCAATCTGATTTTCATCCTCTCCCAAGAAACAATCTTTTTTCTTTCCACTTCTTTCCCTATCATCCTACATCATACTCCACCATACCAATGCATATCCCTTGAGCCTAGCCTTAGCATAGCTGACTCTCTTCTCCTCTGAGACTTCTTTGTAATCAAATTGGTTTTCAATGGCTTCAACCCAATCCAACAACTCTTCTCCATTCAGACTGCCATAGTAATATGGTATGTGTTCCATTCTATCCTTGTTTAAAGACTTGAAGGAATTTAATAATATCTTTTATTCTTTGTCCATATTAGGTTCTTTTCCTTTGTTTGATGACTCTTCTGTCTAACTTCATCATCTCCATCACTCTCATCTCCCCATTATGTGATCTTCTTTTTGCCCTTTGTCTTGGACACACTAGCCTTCTCCAAGAGGCCCTGAACCAATTCCACTATGGCATCCCTACTCATTGCCTTAGGAGGCATGATTTCTACCTCTTGACTCTCTTCCACTTCAAACATACATGACCTTCAAATTAATATGGCTTTGATACCACTCTGATGCAGAGGGTTTGACAATCTAGAGCTTTTCCTCACTCCAAGGAGCTTATTTGACTAACCCAACCATCCAATGGTTGTTCTTTGTTGGATCTTCCTTCAATTAGGATCTCCAAGACCCTCTCTACCAACTTCTCCTCCAAGAAATAGTTGGTTTTTAGAAGACTCCAGGGTTTCTAAGCTTAACTAGTCCAACTAGTTAACCAAAAGCCTAGTTTCCTTCACTAGAACTCCACTTAGAATGCCAATCCTATGCCTAGGATCTTCCCACACATTCACCAAGACTCTTAATGAACTTCTTGACCCATTCTTGGTCATTCTGCACTCATTCCAATACTCCAAGACTCTTTACCAAACCATTTGGTCATTATTTCACTAGGAGGTCGAATTGCTCAATTCCTAGTAGGTCTATTTCCACCAAATTTGGCCAAATGCTCCCAAAATATCCAAATCAATCCACAAAAAAACTTTAAAATATTCAAGACATCACCCAACACTATCATAATCCAAAACCCTGACCTTTGAAAGCACCCAAAACCCTAGTCTCTTGCAAGCCCTAGATTATAGCCTATTAATTAGGTCTCTGGACCAGTCAGCATGAATAATTGTTAAACTTGTCTCCAATATTTGATTCACCTCCTTCCACCTTCGAATAATTTTAGGAGACTATCTAGTGCATCTAATAATGCCACTAAGTCTTTCCCAAAAGGTCATGGGTGCTCGATCAAATTATTTCTTCTCCCTATCCTGGCTCACCTGGATTCACCACTCAGCCATAGGGTTTCACTTTTGGCCTTGGAAATCGATTGAAACAACAAGAAAGGAAACCAAAATCCTATCTACAGAATCTAACCCTACTTCCCCCATGGTTTCAGTCAATTCCACCAGAGGGTTCTTAGGTTAGACCCATTTCTAGCTAGGTAGCATTGTATTGTCTCTGTCAGACCAGTGACCTATAAAATCCTCTAACTTTACTCTACAAACACTTGAATTCAAACTATCTGCTAAACATGAAAGCTAAAAATAAAAAATACACTTCCATGGAGCCTGATCACCTATGCCAATCTGTACACAACCGTACAGTAGCAAAGATACAATGCAAATTACTAAAATGCAGATATAGCCATCTATATAGGGGTGTTAGAAGTAAATGTTTCAATCCAAAATCTCATTAACCATTCTAAAACATCAAATCCATGCTCATATATTGAGCATGGGGTAGTTACAATAGGTCTAACTACATTTTTCAAATTATTGCAAAAGTTGCTCGAGCAAATTTCAAAGTTGCTAGCAACATTTGGTGTTTTGAGCATTTTGACCTTGTTTGTCAACTCAATTATTGATGTTGAATTCTAAGACCCTAAATAGGATATGTAGGGTCGTAAAACACACCTCTAACCCATATTGCACTAAAATGGAAACTTTACACTATTTGAAGCCAAAATGACCCAAAATACCTAAGGAGAACTAAGGCTCTTACAAGCATGAAGTTAAACTATCATTTCATCCAAGCCCTTAGGTATTATTCTAACACACAAACAAACACCTAAAACAACCTTAAAAAACACTAAAACATCAAATAGGAAGATGCCCTGCACCAGTTGGTTGACAAACTGAATCTGCAAAGATTGAAGTGTATTAAACCCTATCAAATTGCATGGATACAAGATGAAGACAAGGTACTAGTAAGTGAACAATGCCTAGTTAAATTCAAGATTGGGAATTATTATGATGAATTTTTGTGTGATAGTATTGTTGTATGCTGAATGTGGACCTCTGAATTTAACACAAACACAACATAGTCCTTACACAATCGCTTAATTCACAAAGACAAACATGAATTGTTTGTCCTACAAATTCGATTGAGGTGACCTGTTGCCTCCTAATTAGATGTGGATGTTGAGTTTTACCCTCAGAACGAGAGCCAACAACCTGACCATTGCTAACATGGAGGATTTAAGAATGCAAGAAGAGAAGAATTTCCATTATTCTATGAGAAATCTGCAACTAGTCTATGAAAAGAGATGCAAATTAAAATAAGAAATTGAATTGCACTAATCTAAGAATGAATTGCAACTACTCTATGGAAGTAAAATGCAATTAAACTAGCAAAAAATAAAATACTCTTAGTCTAGAAATGAAGAGCTTGTAATCTATGAAAGGAATTTGCTCTTAAATTAGAATTGAATTGCTTGTAATCTATGAAAGCTTGAGAACATCAAGTTGAAATATTAGATATAGAAATGAATCTTAAATGAAAGCATATATCTTTAATTCCAATTGAAATCTTAGCCTAATGTAAATGAGCTTAAAAACATGAAAATCAAATGTAAATTGCCTATAATATTGATGCTCTCCAAAAATTATCCTCAATGAAGAAAAGAAGTCCAATTTATAGAAAACCATGGAAAGAGGATGAAGAGTTTCTTGAAAAGAAACAGTTGTCCCTTCATTCTCCATTTGAGACAAATAAGAAAATATTATTAAATAAAAGGGTGAATTATTGCCACATAAGTGTCCTTTCACATGGAATTATAGAATTCCTTTTTGAGGATAATTCACCCAATAATTAAATAACCTTTCAATTCCTTTTATGTATATTAGCCAAAGGGGGTGGAATTGATTTAATTAAAAGCACTTAGGAATTTAGATTTAAATCAATTAATCATAGGGATTTTTAGCTAATAATCATTTGAGAATATAGGAATTAAATTTAATGTCAGATTTATGCAAATTTGGGTTTTTTGCATTTGAAACTCAGTCAATTAAAGTCAATTAGGAGAAGAATTTGCCTAATACAATAGGACTTCGAAGATTAAAAAATGCACCAAAATTGATTGGATCATTAGGTGCCAATTTTGGGGTATTACATTTCCCCCCTCTTTTAATTGATGTGCGAGCAGCGCATTGATTCAAAGAATAGTCTGAAGTGAAGATCAGAATCGCGGTTAGGTTGCCCCAATGTCCACTAAGAGCTGATGAAGATCTAGGACTATCTCCAGAATTAGGGTTAGATTGCCCCAATACGAAGGTAAGCCCTCCAAGATCTAGGTTAGATTGCCTAGATAATGGTCTAAAGAGTTTTTGAGAGTTATCTTCAAAACGAAGTGTAACTTTCAGGAATTAGGGTTAGATTGCCCCAATACCCAATGAGATTTCAAGAATCTTCTCCAGAATGAAGCTTAGTCCCCCAATGTCTAGGTTAGATTGCCTAGACAGTGGTTAGATTGATATCTTTCACAAGACTGTCCTTAGGATGAGGCTCAACCTTCAGGAATCAGGGTTAGATTGCCCCAATACCTGTCTCAAAAGATAATCAATTTAGGACTATCTCCAGAATGAAGCATGATCCTTGAGGATCCGAGTTAGACTGCTTAGATACCTAGCAAGATAAATGACGAGATGAAAAGATTCAAGATCATGGAATATCCAATTTTGACCATAAGGTATGAAAAACTGAATATGCCCCAAGTGATGAGATGCCCCTAGCGATGAGGAATTTTGATTCAGATCAGACTGATTCAAGAATAATGCGAAAAGATCAATGATGCAATCATCCTGCCCCCTTGGGAGCGAAATCAAAAGAAGACATCATGATGAGAGCAAGAAATCACAACAAAAGATAGATCAAGAGAGAGCATAAATGATTTAGAGCGATTGAGAGGTCCTATTGATTAGGTTTGACCATAGTTGACTAGAATTGACTAGAGTTGACTTTGATGAAAAGATTGCAGAAGCTGAGAAAATGATGACGAGAGATAAACCTGACAAGAAACCAACATCAGCAAAGTGACTGCACAAGCATCCGATTGCGTCGGTCCTGAGATTTTTAAAATGCAATTTTGAGCTACTTAGGAGTGTCAGATTTGGATTTTGATCATGAAAATGGATCTAGAATGGTCTGACTAGCCAAGGGTGCAATTTTCATAGAAAATAGAGCACTTTGAAAAATTAGGTCAAAGGCTATATAAGTCCTAGAGGGGTCATTTTCAAATCATTATTCACCTTTGACTTTAGAGATGGCGAGATCTCCAGCTGAAATTGAGAGCATTCCTATGCACATGCATCGATTTGAGCACACCCGATGGCACAACCGACCAGAGGAGTATGACGCACCAATGAGTATTCATAACTGGATCTTGTATTTCTGCAAAAAAATTATCATTTTTTAGTGTTAGTGAGATTTTTTTAGCTTTTAAACCATGTTTCACCAAATGTCATGCGAGGAAACAGTTTCCTCGCGCTGGGCCTGATCGCCCTTCGCGCGAGAAAATTGTTTCCTTGCACGGTTTTGGGATTCTACATGCAGGCCCCTCACCAGTGCTCATGATAAGATCATGCGTGTGATGCGTGAGATTCCTAGAATCTCACGCAAAGACATCTCCCGCTTCGTGCGAGCTAGAAAGCTCGCGCAGAGCTAGAGTTTCCTCACGCGAGAAAAGAGTTTTCTTGCATGGGAAATTAGAAAAAACCAAAAAATAGTTAATTTCTTGCATCACAGAGTCAACCAGTTGAACTGTATGTTGATTAGTTCCATAGCTACATTTGTTGTCTTTTGCTTTGAAAATAATTATTGTTGAGGTACTGATCCCATTTCATCCTTTTGTGTTGCAGGTCGATCTCGCAGATATTTGTTTCAGGTCCCATCATCCTGTCATGGGTGAGTTATCGTAGAGATTATCAGATGCTGATGGGGCCCATATTGATGGGTTAGGATTGACATATCTATGTGATGTACCTGATATTCAGGTAAATCATGGATTACTTGGGGCCCTGGTTGAGCATTTCCATTCGGAGATGAACACTTTTCATCTGCCACAGGGAGAGATGACTGTGACTCTGGAGGATGTATACGGATCTTGAGAGTGCCATTCCATGGAGCTCGCATTGAGTACTGCACGTAGTCGAGAGATGGTACGTAGGCTTTGAGAGCCATTTTTTAGGATCAGTTGGTGCTGGGCTATCTCCTAGGAGGAGCTGATACGTACATATGGCCAAGATTACCCCTTGGCAGTCATTCTCACATTATTTTTGAGCTATCATCTGGTACCAGATCGTGGTCAGCACGATTTGGAGTGTGGCTGGGGCATTATGCTCTAGATGATGCTAGATGTGTCAGTAGTGATGTATGGATGGGGCGAGTGTATAATCACACAGATGTATCATGAGATGCATGAGGTCATGTATTGGGGTGCCCGCACTATGACAGAAGGAGTAGTCATGTTACAGATCTGGGCCTAGGAGCACCTTCCCATATCTAGGCCAATTTTTCATCATACGTGGTAGCCATTAGAGCCGTATATTTATAGATACGCCAGTTCGATGACCTAGCCCATGCTGGGTAAGACTGAGCAGTGGCCAGCACAGATTGATGATATGGCTACAGTGATATGGTGACCATGGGCAGCTACTGAGGTTTGGGATGATGCTCGTCATGAGCTGTCATACATGTTTTTTTTGCATCCTCTGATAGGGCGTGCCATCACAGTGATTGAGCATTTCCTTCTTACATGTGTGTTGCGCCAGTTTGGGAGGCCTCAGGATGTATCACTTGAGTATTGTACGTATGCTTGATTCGTCAATGAGACGAAGAAGGGTTAGTAGAGGCAACTTGACAGGGGTTGTAGCATGATAGTCACCTGGGTACCACCATCTCGATGGGATTACATGGTAGTAGTGACAAATGTAGGTGTGACACCTGCATATAGAGATCAATTGTTAGGACATCCATTTCCTAGGTTCACATCTCCAATGGGCCAGATTCCTCCAGTGGCGCAGCCACCACCACAGCAGCAGGCACAGCAGGTTCCTCCTCTGGGACAGCAGCCACAGGGTCAGCAGCCGCCACTACAATAGCAGGATAGAGTGGTACGTCCATGTACACATCAGACTGCTATCCCTGTGAGGCCTATGGGATCAGATATAGGTGCTGGGCCTAGTGGTAGCTAGGATAGAGATGCAGAGCAGGGTGATGATACTGTCATGGCCGATGCAGTTTCGACTGATGCTCCAGCATGCGGACAGGTGACTCAGCTATAGGAGGCTCTCCGTAGAGTGAGAGAGAGAGTGCGACAGACATAGAGGGAGCGTGATGACCTTCATACACAGGTGGTCATTAGAGATACCCAGATATCAGAGCGGGACTGGGAGGTTTGAGAGTTGTGAGAGGCACTGGCCAGAGCTCAGTTGGATATTAGATATGAGGCTGCACAGGCGGCCTACTGTTATGCTGCGTATACTCTTGTAGTTCCTGAGGCAACAAATCAGATTCTACCTTTTTCAGAGTATGCTGGCGCTCAGGCTGTTCCACAGAGACCACCTCCAATAGGACCACCTCCATAGGGTCCACCTCCACAGCAGCAGGGTATGCCCCCACCTCCACCTCCTCCAGGTGGTTAGGTTATGATGTTTATTGTACCACCATTTTGACCTATTGTGCTCGAGTAGCACCCTTGTATATTCAGACCGATCGATATATATATGAGCTTGATTTTTTGGCATCATTGTACATGTGTATATATTGCTTTAAATGTGTATGAGATGATTCCCTATATGATTTAGATGTATGGATTAGAAATGTATGCGATGAATGAATATGCAAATGTTTATGCACATGTTTTATTGATGCATGAAAATGCTATGATAGATGTTAGATGGATAAATGCTATGTATGATTTGAGTTATGCTTATAATGGATGCACATGTGTATGGATATATGTATGCAAATGCAATTTTTGAAAATGAATGGAATGCAATGAATGCAATGGTACTAATCATCTCATGCAGGGCCTTCACAATATACAACAGATACTAGCCAAAAGGACGCGCATGAAGATTGAGAACGAGGACTAGACACTCATGCAGTCAAGAAGAACCATGATGAAAGATGAGGACCTTGAAGAATGAGAAGATAATGAAGAGAGCATCAAAATACCATGATGCAAGCCTAAAATGCGAATGCAAGCCTACAATGAAAAATGCAAGCCTAAGCTAAATGCAATCCTAGGACTTTGGTTGTTGGATTCATCGTATTTATCATCATCAGGTGCTTTGGATCATCAGAGTCAATACAATCCTTACTGGTGCCGCTGCAACCATAAGAATATGAATATGACTTTCATTGGATAAAATGTAGGAAATGAATGTAATCACTAAAGGAAAAAAAGCCAATGGTGATGTGAACATTGTTTCCAGCTTGATATAGTAAAAGTGCACAAGTAAACAAACATAGCAATAACAGTCAAGGAGATAGTTTCGACCTCCCCTTGGCATACAAATAAACAAGATCGAGGGATGTGAGGCTTTTCCACCTTAATGCAGAAGCTCTTATCACATACACCCTATTTATTTGACATTTCCAGATCATTGAAACCACACCAACAAGCAGGAGACAAAGAAAATGTCAATGAAATTCATAAGAACAGACATCATACTAAGAAGGAGTCAATCATATCTCAGCATGTTTCGAGGTTTACGAATGTGTCTATGTTTAGGGTGTTGAAAAACACCATTGTGCTTGTGATTTTAATGTATTTGATTACAATTGAGAGATGTTTACGTCGTGAGATATCCGAAGTGTGTTAAAAAACATAGATGTGTCCAAAGACAGTGTTGAAAAACACTGTTTGATTAAGGTGTTGAGAAACACCAGTTTGTGCCAGTAGAGAGTTGTCCTTCAGGACTGACAAGAATACTGACTCAAGTGTAAACTAAAGAGCGATAAAAATGGGGAGCCATGCCCCCAAGAAATGAATGGATCGAAGCTAAGTAAAATGGATAGTAAAACAATGCGAGAAATCTCACCAATGTAGCGGCTGTAGGCAGACTCAGTGAGAACCACTGGTGACTGTCGCAAGAGAGATTCAAGCATAACAATCAATAAGGAGATCGAAGCATCAGCAGGAAAACATAGTGAGATCCACTGGTGACTGATGCAAAAGAGAGTCTCAAGAAGAGACGAAGCGCTACGAGGCATCGGCAAGCAGACACAGTGAGATCCACTAGTGACCAATGCAAGAGGAGAAGAACTCCAAAAGATAAGACAATGCCCCCAAGACCAGGAACATGCCCCCAAGTATGACCAATTTCAATCCATGTGAGGTCAAGAAAAATCTCAAAGATGACTGAGAGAAAAATGCATGCTAAAGCAGGAAAGCGAACTAAAGCTGGAAAGCAAACTTAAGCAGGAAAGCAACTGCAAGAAAGCCAAGACATGCTGCGACAGATAAAGCATTGAAAAACAAGAGGTGCCTGTTTACCAGGTTTTCACCATCTTGGCATAAATTCTATTTTTGCTACCATGACGTCTGTTTACCAGGTTTTCATCAATGGCACATTTTTCTCTTTTTCTCTTTTTTTTTTATTTTTAAATTTTTAAATTTTTTTGTTCTTTTTTGTTCTTTTTTTCTTTTTTTGTATTTTTTGTATTTTTTAGTTTTTTTTTATATTATCAAGGCACCTGTTTACCAAGTTTTCACCAGGATAATAGATACATCAAAGTGCCTGTTTTCCAGGTTTTCACTAAGATGATCATTTTTTCAGGACATTTTACAATTTTTAGAATTTTCTCAGAAATAAAGTATGTACTTGAGCGTGCAGAAGATAGCTTAACTATAGAATTTCTTCAGGTGAAGAGCGTTGATGGGCTCTTTGAGTGGTTCACCTTTTGTAGTGGAGAGCTGATAAGTGTTGGACCCAAATACTATATTAATGATATAAGGACCAAGCTAGTTTGGTTCAAACTTCCCTTTCTGAGTCAGTTGTTGATTGTTAGGATTCTCTCTCAGGACGAGATCACCTGTTTGGAAGTCTCTTGGTCTGACTTTCTTATTATAGCTCTTTGATATCCTCTTTTGGTATGCTCTAAGATGATCAAACACCACCTTTTGACATTCATCCAGTAACTCAAGCTCTTGAAGCTGAGATATTCTCATGTCATCATCTGTAATGAGGCCTTTCAAAGAGACTCGCAATGTAGGAATCTCAACCTCAATAGGCAGTACAACATCTATGCCATAAAATAAAGTAAAGGGTATGACCCCTGTTGGCATTCTAATACTGGTACAATAGGCCCATAAAGCTAGATTTATCTGTAGGTTCCAATCCTGTCCAGACTTGTGTACCATACGTTGCAGGATCTTGAGAATTGTTTTGTTAGAAGCTTCAGCTTGCCCATTACCCTGGGGGTAATAAATAGAAGACCAATGTTGGATGATCTTGACCTTAGCACATAAATTTGTTAGATCTTTATTCTTGAATTGTCCCCCATTGTCAGTGATAATAGAGGAAGGTACACCATATCTACAAATAATGTAGTTTAAGATAAATAGAGCTACGGATTTTCCATCAGCTACACTAAGTGGCACTGCCTCAACCCATTTAGTAAAATAATCTGTAGCAGTGATGATGTACTTGTGTCCTCTTGATGAAGATGGATATATCTAACCTACTAAGTTGAAATCCCACTGTTGAAATGGCCAAAAGGTGATAAAAGGAATGAGTTCCTTAGCTGGAGCATGAATCAAGTTTCCATGGAGTTGACATTGCTTACAAGATTTGGCAAACTGCATGGCTTCCTTCTCCATATCGGGCCAATAATAACCAGCTCTAATAAGCTTACGAGCCAGTGTCAGGCCATTTGAGTGAGAACCACAAATGCCTTCATGTACCTCTTCTAACGCGTGTTTTGACTCATCAGGTTCTAAACACCTAAGGAGGGTACCGACTAGACCCCGTCTATACAAGTCATTTTCTATGATGACTTATCATGAAGCACTGCGGATTAGATGACATTTTTCATTTCTAGTATATGTGTCAAGAATAGTTTGGTTATGGAGATAGGATTATATGTGGTGGTAATGAGACGAATCATGTCCAATTACTGGACAGACCATCTGGGAGTCAGGAGAGTCATTGGCAGGGTAGCATAATGTCTCCACTAGGAACTCGTGTCTGAAATCATTCTCTGGCATTTGCAACATAGAGGCCAAAGTACCCATAGCATCAGCTACTTTATATCTACCCGGGGAATTTTTTGAAAAGTGACATGTGCAAAATAATTCTTAAGGCTGTCAACCATCCTTTTATAGGGTACCAACTTTTCATCTTTGGTTTGATAAGTATTGTTGACCTGATTGATAACTAGTTGTGAGTCTTCAAAGACTTTTAGTTCATCCACTCGCCATTCAATAGCAATCTTGAGTCCATTAATCAGAGCTTCATACTCAGCGGTGTTATTGGTACAAGGGAACATCATTTTATATGCCTTTGGTAAGGAATATCATTGCGGTGTGATAAACAAAATCCCAGCTCCTGACACTTGTTGGGTGAATGAACCATCAAAGAACATTGTCCATGTTTGATGCGTGAGAAGCATAATGGACTCATCCGGGAATTCCATCTTTAATGCTTGGTGATCTATAAGAGGTGCTTCAGCCAATTGATATGCAATCACCTGTCCTTTAATAACTTTTCTCTCAACATATACAATATCAAACTCACTAAGGAGCATGACACATTTAGCTAGTCTACCTGTGAGGGTAGCTTTACTGAGTAAGTATTTCAATGGATCGATCTTTGTAATCAACCTCGTAGTGTGAGCCAACATGTAGTGTCATAGCTTCTGGGAAGCAAACACCACTGCTAAACAAGCCTTCTCAATTACTAAATAATGCATTTCGTAAGAGACCAATGTTCTGCTGATGTAGTAAATGGCTCTTTCTTTATGATTTGGATCTTCTTGGGCCAAGAGAGCACCCAAGGATGTTTATGTTGCTGAGATATATAGGATCAAAGGCTTCCCCTAAATGGGAGGCA
>MU223542.1:1071772-1109795 GCA_018584345.1 Thuja plicata | reverse complement strand
CTCTTATAGTTGTGACCATGATTATGATGAAAATATTGTGTTTGTTGATAAAGGATATGATCAAGTAATTGTTGAAAATCAGCCGGCATGTGATAACAAGTTTTATGATGATTACTTTCATGTTGTTACTGATTCAGTGTGTGATTGTGAAGATACACTGGAAGATTGCGGAGTAATTTCCGAGGCTGATGTTGATTACATGTGTGAATACAAGTCTGATTACTCATTTGAATACCGGTCGGATATACAAGGTGAGTTACAAATTCATGACATATATGACTCATTAGGTGAAGTGGAGTTTGAGCAATTTATATTTTTGATCGATAGCATGCATGAATCAGTCTATGAGGATGAACTTCATTTTGATATTAGTGTTCATAAGCATGCTGGTATATATTTTCATAGTGAACAAGATGAAGAAAATGGGTCTGGTTTTTATATGCACTATGAAAATAAAGAGAGTTATTTTTTGCCAAACAAGGAGATTGTAGGTGTACAAGAAATTGGTACAACTGATATCAATGATATTTTCAGCTTACCTCCGGAAAATGCAAATGAAAATCACGTCTATGACAGAGGCAAGTGTTGATTTTAGTTGTGGATATTTTTGAGGTTTTTGTAAATAATGTACATATTGTACAGTTGCTTTCCCCTTCAGTTGTGTTTTCTTTCAGTTAGAGGTTTCCCCGTTTTTTAGAAGAGGAAAAAGTTTTGAGAGGAGAATGAGAAAAGTTAAAATCTGATTTTTGAAGTTTTGGGGTGGTCTGCTACTCCAGAGATCTATGGTTCTTGGTATAAACTTGTGTTTAACCATCCTCAGTCAGAGCCACTGTTGGTACTCCTAAGTTTGGAACAAATTTGGAGTGACCATGTATTGATTTGTAGACAAGCAAAAGTGAATACCCTTGAAATTTTGTGTGAGAAGGCTCAGTTGGAGTGATTGAAAAGGTGCCCGGATGATTTTCGTGAGATACAAATTTGGAAAAGGCTTCAATTCCTTTCATTTGACATATGCAGTGGGTCCCAGCTCCTGAATTTTAGTTATGACATGTTTAGGGAGTAGTCATTTTGAGGGGGTCACCTAATTCTGCGTCTTTGCTAATTGTCAATTTGCTGTCTGGAGCCTACTTTGCTTCTGAGTATCTTACACCCTGTTAAGTTTCATAGGCCATCACTTTGGGAATGTGTTCCATGCATATTAGAGAGCTTATGTTTTAAACCTCAGGTCATTCCAAATCCGTTTGATAAGTTTTCATACTTCCCAAAGTTGGTTGTTCATGAATTGTCTGCATTTTTGTTCTACCTAGAAATCTGAATAGCCCAGTTTGACACGTTATAACTTTTGACCAGTTCATCCAATTGAGAAATTTCCTTTTGTACTGTGTCCCAGTGGTCACACACTCCATATTTTCCAGTCTGCAGATCTTTATGAAATCAGATGACAAGTTTTCAAGAACCATTCTAATAGTGATTAATTCTGATTTCCTGTGTTTTCAAGTACAGAATTGGTGAGTGACCTACTTTGAACTTTTGAAAATGTATACCTGGGTGAACATTTTGGATAATTGGCTTGTCCCTCATATTGTAAACATAGGAGTGTACCTACCTGAAGATTTACAGACTCCTACCAATCCATTTGTCTACTTTTCCAGAGCCTTTCTGTTTCCAATTTCTTAAAGTTTCACTTAAATCCAGAATTCAGAATTAAATGGTATACTTTGTCCTTTCTTCATTCGCACCCTGTTCGAGGTCAGACATAATTGAATATGTATTTGCATTATAGACCTAGGAATGAACTCATATGCAGATTCCCAAACTTTGACCAATCCGGTAGATCACTTTTCTTTGCCGATTCCGAACCCAATTTCTGCACATTTATTATGTTTTCGTTCAGAAAGTGTAAAGGTGCTATCTTTGCAGATTCGTATCAGTTCAGAAGTTTCTTTTCAGAGGAAGACAACTAAGGGGTCATTTTCTACATATGAAATTTAATCAGGCTCTAGAGGTTGGGCTTCTGAAAGATCTATTTGATGAGTTTGCAAGTTCAGTTTCAGAGGCAATTTGTTCAGTTTGCAGTGCGGAAAAGTGTTAAGTTTCAGAGTGGCCATTTTGCATGAGTGATAACTTTCTATCTAAAAGATATTTTCAGGAACCAATCAGGGCATCATGCTCATTGCATATCAATGTACTATTTGACTTGATGGAGAAGTTTTGGAGTGTGATTTACTCATTTTGCAATGGTCGATCTTAAGGTGATTTATGCTGATTCAACATTTCACACTTACATAGTATTCTGGAAATGCAAAGTTTCATCAGTTGCATATCATGCCGGAGACCGAATCTAAAGGATCCCTTTCATATGCATAGTCGTTATACATCAATGAATCTTTTTTCTGAGTGCCTGAGTCAGATTGTTTGTTTCAATCAGTTTTCAAAGACAATTCCTAAGGCCATTTGATATTTACAAGATCAATTTGCAAAAGCGTAAAGTTTAGTTTTAGGTGATTACATATTAACTGATTTAAGATCGAATGTGCACTGAAGACTACATTGTTGCAATCTGAAGGAGAGGGTTAAATTCTGAATGAGGATTTGTAGGATTTGATCTCGACAGCTCGACATAATTTATCAAAGTCAAGTGACCATTTTGTGCATTTTGAGAGGGTTATTATTTTAAAGTCACTTGCAGTTTTAAACGGCACAAAGCATAAAAGGATTCAGCATTATGTCTTATAAAGGGTTATATACATTTTTTAAAACATTCCGTACACATTCGCATGTGTAATCTCAATTTGGAAAGTTATGCTACACTTGCTAATGCGAATGCTTTTCATGTTTTGATTAATATTTGCATTTGCAAATTTGAAACAGCCAGTGTATAGATATTAATTGAATCCACAGCCAATAGATATAAACTCACACCAGTTTAGGTGGCAAATGGGAGTTCTAATGAGTTTAAAATTCTCAAGCATTGCAAACGGCAGGTGTAAAGCTGATTTCCACAACCTTCTCCAGCGGTTTCCCTTCCAGTGCAAAGTGTAGTAGCACCGCAGACTAAGGTATGAATTGTTTGGCAGGCTGCGTAGTATATTGGGAAGTAAGGAGGATGCATTATGTTTTAAACATCAAAATTGCAGACATTGAGGGAAATTAAAATGTTGCTTGAGTGTTTTGCTCAAACTTTGGTGTTCTAAACTGTTTGCGCAGACAGTGAATGAAGAGGAACATGTTATTTTGAAGCAAGCTGCGCTGGAACTGGAATAGAACCCCATGCATTAAGGGAATGTTCAGAATCATTTCAAATACAAATCATTTACTATTCAAACTTACACAAAATTTGGAGGGAGGAGTCTGCGCCAGTTTAAAGACATGCATGGAAATGTGGAAAGTCAGTGAACATTAAAACCCTGCGCAAGTATAATATGAAGGAAATTTGTAAAAGATGCAAAGCATTTCAAACATAATCAGCTTGCGCTATTTTGGGGGGGAGTAGCAATGATTGATTTGCCAGTAACCAGTGCCAATAAAGGGGAATAAGTGAATTGGGGGTATTTTTAAAAAAATTGAATATAAATTACACAGCAATTTATTTTCCAGCAGGCTGCGATAGTTTTTGTAAAGTGTTTGAATTTTTTAAAAAGTTTTGAAGTTGAAATCTACAAATGTTAATCCATGGGAAGTGGCGCCCAGCCATCTGGAATAAGGTCATGGTCTTCATTTGTAGAGATTCGACCCCTTTAAAGAGCATTTTTGATGTGAAGAACCCAGGAAAGATGAAAAACAGTGAATTCATGTTATCCCACATTCACTCTGTGGTAGCTTTTTTGATCTTTATAAGCAAAAACACTTACATCCAAATTCAAAGTTGATGAAACAAGTTGCAGAGAGATGTTAATCCGTGAAATTGAAGATTGAAGATTAATTGTAGAATGTGTGACATCTCCAGTGGAATTCAATACTGATTTGACTAAGGCCGTAAAATTGATTAAGCCAACTGCAACCTCAATAATTGACCAAAATAATTTGAGCAAAGACGCAATTGCAAAGAAAACCAGCTTCACGCGACTTTTGTGCAGAATGGGTAAGCTCACTGATTCACTAAGCATTCAAATTGAGGTGAAATTTGCAGCTCAGATAAATTGTAGTGCTTTGTTTCAATATTTGAGTCTAGTGTTATGGGAAAAAATCTTAGAATGGCCCCTAGAGTCGAAATCTCTAGAGAGGTTGATTACCACAAGAGAAATGTTAGGGAAGACTTGTTGCAACAATTACCAATGTCCTCAGGGGATGCTACACAAGCAAAAAGGATAGTTCCATTACATTCTCATTTTAAAATCAGAGAAGGGTTGTATGATTTCGGTAGATGGGAAAAGGATGCTAAGACTAGTTTTGATGGCCTCATCCTGTTCAGAACGGCCTATAGTCAGAGAAATGCCTCTACCCCAGACTGTAATATTTGGGAATTAGATGTGGGAAAACTGATAGCACCCAGCGTGTTCATGGATACTAATTTATTCAGCTTGATCAAAAACACTTATGATAAGGTGGCTAGGGTTGTTATGGATACCCAGGGAGAAATACTATTGACTGTATCAGCAGATGAAATCAGAAGGATTTTTAAGTTGACTGACACCTCCCAAAATATGGATGATATTGATCTCGAGTACTTCAAGGAAATATACAAGAACCAAAGAGATTTTTACAGAGGTGAAGTAGTAAAGGGATATGTTAACACAATAGGGGACTTGGTAGTGGTATGGCCTAGAACCCCGGAACCCTTCAAGTTGGACCCTTTCAATGGAAAATCCAGAAAAATGTACAGTGCTCTATACAATGTTTTGAGGATAGATGAAGAGGGGGCAATGCCTATACATATAATGTTGATGGTTGTTCAGATTTTGCATCCCCACTTGTCAGTAGTGTTTGACTATGCATCTTATATTTCTTAGGAGATGCATGATGGTTTGTTAGGGATCCAAGATGGCAACATACAGAAACCAATGGGTTGGTATTCCCTCATGATGCATATGTTCTTATTTAACAATGTAGACTAATTTGAAGAAGAAATGGAATTGGAAAAATTCCAAGATGGTAAAGAATTGTCTGTTCAGATGTGGAGTGCAAACTTGTCCTGGAATAGGAAGAATTCCAATTATGTGTATTTTGACAAAGTTTTTGCCACTATACTCAAGTCACTGCTAAGTAAGTAGAATGCTAGGGTTCGTAATGAAATGATGATGCTTTTAAGGCCTATGGAATATGCCCTAGAGTTAAAAATTACTCACAATTGGGGAGATTTAATCTTATACCCTTTTTCCATAGTAATTAGGGTTTATGGTTTCAAAGGTACTACCCCTTATGTGCTACCTTACAGAGTCCCACTCAAGATTGGACTGGCAGAGATTATCAGGCAATTAGGTGGGTTACAGGAAGAAGCCCTGACTGGAAAGATCAAAGGAATTATCTTTCCTACCCTCACCAGAGCCCATCACTTTATCATAACCAATGGTGGGTGGAAACAGTTTTATAAATATTTTGAGCCTTATCACTTAGCCACTTCTGTGTCCAGATGTGCAGATAATGAGGATTTTATCATGGGTATGTTCAGGAAGAGAATTAATTTCATAATGTTAAAGCATCAATTCAATTATCTAGAAGATATCATCAGGAACATTTTTGACCTAGATGTTCAAGAAATCAGGAAGGAAAAATGGATGGCATACAAGAAGTCTTTGGACTTTGTTCATAATTTTGACAAGACTTATGATCCTTTAAAGGATTTTTTCCCATGGTCTTACAAAATTGATTCCCTGATGAATCTTTTTGAGGGAATAATACAAACTCTAAATGAGAAGAGGAAGAGAGAAGTTGAGAGTGATCCAGAAAGGGCTCTTGCTATTTTTAATAAATTTCCACAGAGCAGAATAGTTCCACCAGGGAACTATGTAGTGTATAAGAGAAGAGGATATACCATTGTTGCTCCCAAAGTTGACAAGTCCCTTCAACATAAGGGAAAGAGTCCAATAGATAGTGATGTTCAAGAGGTACCCTCTCCCAAGAGGTAAAGGATGGAAACAAAATAGAAGGGGTGCAAATTGTATTCTCCTTCCCAATCCCCCATGCAGTATGATGACCAAACCATTGCTGAACAATTGGTCAAAATGAGGAATGCTGGTGAAGTGGTTGTTATCACTCAAGAACTACAAGAAGGGATGCTAGAGGCACCTAGACATATAGCATCTGACCTCACAGTGGAAGAATTTTCTGGTAAGGAATTAGATCCTATGACCAAACAAGCCAGTGATGAATTCTTGTCTGATGACAGTTTCAGCAAAACTAGGGCTTTCATTCAATTCTTATGGAGGTGTCATATTGATGAGAACCATAATAAATGCTAGAAGATGCTAGAGGCTCAACCCAACTCTTCCAAGGAGGATATAGAGAAATAAATTAAGTATGAAATGATATCAAAATTTGATAAAATTACTCCTGAAGAGGGCAGACAGATGGTCAAAAGGCAAGGAGTTCTTATATTGCCACAATGGGACCTAGCGGATGCAATGGTCTTTGATGCTGTGAGAAAACAAGCCAAACCTATGACTACTGCTGGGACATCAATTGGTGCCCAGTTTAGTGAGGATCATGCAGCTCTGGCCATTTGGTCACTAAAGAAAAAAGACAAAAGGAGAATAAGAGAAGATGATGAGACTGAAGACACAGGCAGTCTAATTGTGAAGAGGGTTGCTGACACCTCAGGAACTAAAGCAGCTAACCTTTTTGTACAAGTAGCCAATTTAAGCATTAAAGTATCAGAGAAAGAAAAGGAGGCCTATGTTAGTCTAAATGAGAAATATGAGCTTGTACTCAAGGCTTATAATGAAGAGAAGGTCAAATCCTTGATGAAAGACAACATAATAGCAGAGTTAGAGGGTAAACAGAAGATCAAACTTGTGCCCCAAGGACTAATTACTCAAGAACCTCATCAGCCCTCCTCCTCTATTCCATTTATCACATATCCCCCATCCCCTGCACCTCTAAGTCCTACTACTCAAGAGGACATTGATGCTAAAAGAGCAGAATTGGAAGCTGAGAAAAATAGGTTGATAGGTGAAAGAACAAGGTTAGAAGAAGAGGGAAAAAGGGATCTTGAGGATTCCCTAGCATACAAAGAGGTAGATGAGTTGCTAAAGAAAAAATGTTCTGATCAAATATTATCCAACCTCAAAAGGTGTGCCAGCAAGGTCAACCTCCCTAACCTCTACCTATTGGGAAAAAAGATTGCAAGCATCACCAATAGATATGAGGATGAAAAGGGAAAATGGGATCTGATGATGAGTAAATGGAAAGGGAAGGCATCCCATGTCAAATCATTTCACTCCCTATCAAAAGAGAAGAATAATATTGATATCACCCTAACGAGCACCCATAAATGTCTCAAACTGATGGCTAATTTAGACATCAAGAAGAGCATGGCCATAAATAGGATCGCAGTTTTGAGAGGAGAATTTTCCAAGGATAGATATGATATGTATCCCAGTATGTTCAAAGAAGATGGGAACATAAAGAATGAGGCCCTATGGCTGAGGTAGTTAAATGAAGCACTGACTAGCAGGACAAAAAGTATTGTCACATTGGCAAATACTGGATGGTTTGTGCTGACTATAGATATTTTGAATAAAGCCAAGGAATTCTTTGAATCATGGGAGGTAGAGGTTGAGAAGGCTAATAGTGATTGGGAAGAGTTCAGTAGCTGAAAAGATGAAGTCCTCAGCTTCAGTTGGCCAAGCGATGAGGTGTTCACTACATGGGTTAGCAAGTATGGAATAGGTACCCCTTTAACATGAGATGACAAACATAAAGGGGACAACTGACACCAAAGAAGTTGAGCATTTGGAACAAATAAAATATTGGGGCCTCTACATTAGCAAAAGGACAAGATCTAGATAAAAAAGACCCAGCCACCTCAGAGAAATTTCAAGTAGGCTAGCTTTCCTATGCCTAAATGGCATAAAAAGAAGAAGGATCTCCAATCCTTAATCCACTATTAAAACTACTAAAAGCTGATACTCTGTCAAAGGTCTACCCACCTAGGTGTGTGGAGCCCAAAGTGTAGAAGGATTTTCTATCCTTGTTAATTATCCCTTTTCCTTGTGAGAATCTAACTTGGGTATAAGAGAGTCTGGCATTTATTGTCATTATAATCAATTCTGGAAGAAAAAGAGATAACAAATTGGCGACTCTACTGGGGACTCTTGTAATGTTCTCAAAGTTATGATCATGAAATCATTTGTCCTTACAACATTGAGAATCAGTTTGTTCTTCCTTGTAATCATTAGAGCGAGTTTATTTTTCTTATTTTTTGTGGTGCATTGTCTGAAGGTTCTGATTCTTAAGATGATACAAATTTTTTCTCATTTGGAATAGTTGATAACTCTGAAATATCCGATATGATCCCTTGTCTATTTTCAAGAGAAAATCTGTTGAATGGAAAAGATTTGTAGTTACGGGCAATGAAAGATCATTTTCTTCAAGTTACCAGGTGAAGAATTATCAAGCTTAATACATCTACAAAAATCTAATATTTTCTTATTTTCTATAAGGCAATATCTGAGATAGGACAAAGTGTTTGATCTTTATATATATTAATCCTCTGAAAAGAGGTGGTGACTCTAATTTCTTTGTAGTCTAGTATTGCATAGTGAAATATTTGTTTTTTATGTAAGATGAGAAGACAAAGAAATACCAGGTCATATTCCAGATTGAATCATGAAAAGGATCTTGGAGAGGAGCTCCATACACTTCAAAGGAAACAATGGTCCCAAAGAGGGGCATCTAAACATGATTCCCAACATGCCTCTGAAAGAAAAATGGGTATTCCCATTTCAGAAAGGAAGTCATCTTCATCTGAAGATGTAGAACCTGTGGGACTAGTTGATGCTTATAGAGCTAATACCATTTTTGATCCCTTTAAATATGGAGAAAATACTGACATAGGGTTCTTTCCTGTGGAAGAAAATCTTTCTCCACCAGAAGAGACTTCTACTGCTGAAACAACATCATATGATTCTGATAAATTGCATGATGAGGTTGTGGATTTGAAAAGAAAAAAGAAGGAACAAGAAAAAGAAATAGTTGAAGCATAGGAAAAACATGAGCAAAGGATATATGATTTATTATTTGAAAGAGAAGAACTCTTAGCTGAGACTAGAAGGAATGACCTTAAAACTAAAATCCTGAATCAAGAAGTTAAAGGTCTAGATCCAAAATTGTTTGCTACCCTTAATGATGAGAGAAACAAAACCCTTAATAGAATCTCAAACCCTAACAAGGACAAATTTGAGAAGGAAGGACTTGTAATTAGGCAGTTGTTCCCATATGAGAAAGAGCGAAATGTGAAACTCAAAGCAACAGATAAAGATGCCCCTGACAAAGGTATGCAAAAGGTTATGGGTATCAGCATAAATGAGCCCGTGCAGAAAGTTTCAAACCCTAAAGGAATACCTCAAATTGATTTGGATATTAAACAAGCCAGGAAGGCTAAAGATGACTTGGCAAAACAAGTGGAAAAGTTGGAATTGGAGGCTATCGTAGCTGATATGAAGATGAAGATAGCCTTACTTCATGCGACCAATAATACAACTACAAGTAGTTCTATGCATGTGAATCAAGGAGTACAACAATTGAATTCATCTACTGATTTAAATGTGAACAATCAAGGTAGTGCTCCTAAGGTCCAAAAATATGGAAACAAACAAAATGTTCAGAGCTCTGGTCCTAATGTAGCTACTCAAATCAAGGGTCCTCACTCAGATTTTCAAACTGCCAAGCCCAAACAGAATGTTCCTCCACCTCTTCAACATTAAGGAGGGATTTCTAGACCAAATGGTGATAACGAGCTAGGGAATTTTCAAAGGAAGCCTGTCCACATGAACATATATAGAGCTCTCTTCTTTTAAGGCATCCCTGATCACCCTAATGTGATCCCCAATGAGGTAAGAGATAGAATCCCTAAGTTCACAGGAAATAATGTTGTTACTTGTGAAGAGCATTTAAAAGATTTTGGTGATAAGATGACTGATTTTGAAATTGAAGATGAGGATGTCATCATGAAACTCTTTGTTCAATCTTCAATTGAAGATGCTAGGGATTGGTTCAGAAACTTACCTAATGACAGTATTGCCTCTTGGGATGAATTTGTAAAATCTTTTATGGAACAGTATAGAGATCATGTTAATTTTGGATATATGTTAAATGAGTTTAATAACATCAAGAATTTCCCAAATGATAATATGGCTGATTTTAACAGTAGATTCCAAAAGGCCATGAACAAATTGTTTCAAGTTTTGAGGTTAGATGAGGAAGCATGCCTTACCACTTACATAAATGCTACTGATGGAAAAATGTTTTATCTACTTAGAGATAAAAACCCAAATACTTTAAGGGATGCTTACAAGATGGCAATTGACATTGAAATTAATAGGAGAGCATCAAGGAAATTGGGGAAGAGAGAAGACAATAAACTTTGGAAAGAAAAGGAATCAACCAGTAAAAATGCCAAAGAAGGTGATACAGTGGATAAATTGGTGAGTGCAGTAAAAGATCTTGCTGCCAAGATGGATAAGAATGATAGAGGAGGGTACCGAGATAATAAGTATACTAACCAAAGATTTGACAAATAGCCCAACCTAAGAGATTATCCATACAAGACCGATTGGAATAATGGAAAACCTATCCTTGAGGGACAAAACAACCCAAAATCAAAAGAAACTCCAGATCCCCTGAAAAGAAACAATGCCAACTATGTTGAGAATACTCCCTGGTGTGATGCTTGTAATATGCCACAATCTCCCTATCAATGTGTAGTATCTTAGGCTTTGTTTGACCAAACAGAAGAAGGAGAGAAAGAAGGCGCTACTATCAATATGTTCACAGTAAAGAAACCTTATCCATGGCTCCCTGATATTGCCTCATCCTCTGATGATTCATATTCAGAGGATAATCATTGTTTTACAAACCAGTTACAAAATTCAACACATCAAAATGATTAGGATGAATATGTTTCACAAGAAAATATAAATACCGTGGGTGATGATAGTTCACAATCTCATTTTAGGACTCCTACTAATGAAGAGAAAATGTCTTTAACTGTTGTGCAATTAATCAAGCCAGAAATTCCTACAACTTAAGAAATAGGATAGTACAACCAGCTCAAGGCAAGTCTACTCCTATTTGTGTTAAGAAAGACTCACCTCAAGTAAGTGAGGGTTTCCATCCTAAGAAAGATGGCCAAGATGAATGTTGCAAGCAGGCAGGATCTTCTCAGCATCACATCAGGGAAGGGATGTCAAAGGAGGAATCGGTGCTGAATGAGAAACTTAAGAAAATGAAGAAAGTCAATGATATGCCTCCTGAACTGCCTCATTTTGACATGAAACATGATTTGACCCAAATGAAAGTCTGAGTCCCACTTATGGAAATGTTGAAAATAAAAGAGCATAAAGAAAATGCTCTGGCATTGTTAGCAGGAATAGATGATTTATCTGTCCCTAATCATGAGGAAATACCTTTGATAATAAATAGTGCTAAAGAATATTGTCCATTAGTGAAAGGAAAAGGAAAGAGCAAGGAATTTTCTAACATTTGTATTGGAAATATAATAACCCAAGAACCATTGTCTGTTGATCCATTCTATGTCACCTTAATCGTAAATAATTTTTTGGTAAAAAATTGCATGATTGATTCTGGAGCAGCGGCAAATGTAATGTCCTATCATGTGATGAAAGAATTAGGCCTCCGGGTTACTACACCTGCTGGAATTTGCTATGCCATGGATAACAAGGAAGTTCCTGTGATAGGGACATTGAAGGATGTTGAAGTGAAAATTTCTTCCTTCCTTGAAGCAACTTATAGAATGGACATAGTGGTAGTGGATACTAAACCATATTATGGTATGCTTCTATCAAGGCAATGGGCAACAAAAGTAGGAGGAAAGATGCAGTTGGATTTATCCTATGCAACTATCCCTGTGAATGGGAATGAGGTCAAATTATACAGAGAAACCTAGTCATCTATTATGGTTGATGTGGTCTTACCTGATCAATTAAATTGTTGTATTAATGTTGATATGGAAAATTTTATGGTTGAAGAAGTTAAGCTACAGTTAAATAATACTGACCCAATTGTGGATGAATTTTTGTTGCAACAAAATAGACTCTGGTAAATGTACTTTGATGGAGGATGTTCAAAGGAAGGATCTGGAGTAGGAATCTTGTTGATATCCCCATCAGGTATCACTTTCAAATATTCATTTATGTTAACTTTTCAATGCACAAACAACACTGCCAAATATGAGGCTTTAATCTTGGGAATGGATATTGCCATCAAGCATGGTATTAAATGTTTAAAAGTCCATGGAGATTCCCAGTTAGTTATATCTCAGATTAGGGGATATTATGCTGCTAAAGATGACAAATTAAAGTTGTATAAGTATGATGTCTGGGATAGGATAGAATTCTTTGATGCTTTCAATATTTCATGGGTTGAAAGATCAAATAATATAATGGAAGATTTATTGGCAAGTGTTTCCCTAAAAAATAATGATGCTACTCTTACTGGCATATCTGTAGTTGAAATGAAAAGTAGGCCAGAAATTCTAGACAATATTCATAATTGGCAAGTTTTTGAGTATGATGATGATATCCTCAAGTTTATCCAATGTATGGGCCAATATGACGGTCAAAAGATTGATTGTGAATCTCTAGTGTCAACTATGGACAATAAGGAATATATTTTTGATTAGGAAGTCATCCAACTAAATACTAATCACATTCCCAAGGGGTTAGTTGAATTGGAAGGTATGTTCAGCATAAATGACAACTATATGACTCAGAAGTCCAATGCCAGAATGGAAGACTTAAAGGAAATTAATCTGGGATCTGAAACATCTCCCCAATTGGTCTATATGGGCAAAAAATTGGACATCAATGTGAGATAGAATTTAATAAAGTTGCTGAAAAGGTACAAACATGTTTTTTCCTGGTCCTATGATGATTTGAAAGCCTACAGAGAAGATTTATTCCAACATGATGTCCCTTTAAAAGAAGGCACTAAACCATTCAGACAAAAGCAAAGGCCAATCAATCCATTACTAGCTACCAAGATGTAGACATAATTGATGAAGTTAAGGGATGCAGGCATAATCAAGCCTATTAGACATTCATCTTGGGTTTCTAACTTAGTCCCTGTAAGAAAGAAAAATGGGGAAATAAGATTGTGGGTTGATTTCAGAAACCTAAATGTAGCCTCATTAAAAGATAATTATGGACTACCAAATATGGAGGCTATGTTGCATAAAGTCACTAGATGTGACTTGTTATCTATGATGGATGGATTCTCAGGGTACAACCAAGTGTTGGTTAAAGAATTTGAGCAATTCAAAATAGCATTTACTACCCCTTGGGGCACCTATGTATATGCTCGTATGCCATTTGGGCTAAAAAATGTTGGAGCCACTTTTCAAAGAGCTATGGATGTAGCCTTCAAAGACCTCATAGATGTTCTAATGGCGGTGTACCAAGATGATTTAACAACTTTCTCAAAGAGAGCAGAGGATCACTGCAATCATTTGGAAAAGGTCATGATAAAAGCACTAGAGTATGGGGTGTCTCTGAACCCAAAAAAGTGTCACTTTGTTGTTACTAAAGGAAAGCTTTTGGGACACATAGTGTCAAAAGAAGGGGTGAGGATAGATCCTGAAAGGGTTGAAGCCATCCAAAAGGTACTTTCTCCCAAGAACTTGAAAGGTACACAATCATTTCTAGGGAAGATTAACTTTGTTAGGAGATTTATTGTCAATTTTGCAGAACTGGTTAAGCCTATTGTCAAATTGTTAAAGAAAAATGTGAAGTTTGAATGGGGCCAAGAGGCTCAGTTAGCCTTTGAAAGAATAAAACAAGCTATTCAAGAAGCACTAGTCCTTGTATCCCCAGATTACACCAAGCCATTTTCTTTTTTTACTTTTGCATCATTCCATACTATTGCAGCAGTCTTATTGCAGAAGGATAGTGAGGGATTTGAGCACCCCATTGCATTTTTTAGTAAATCTTTGCAATCAGCTGAATTAAATTATCAGATGATGGAAAAACAAGCTTATGCTCTGGTAAAGGTGGTCAAGTCTTTTAGACCTTATTTGGTGTGTGCAAAAGTAAAAGCATATGTCCCTCATGCCGTTGTCAAAGATATTTTTGTTCAAAATGAAGTGATAGGAAAAAGATGTAAATGGATAAACAAAGTCCAAGAATTTGATATAGAAATTCATATCACTAAGTTAGTGAGGGGATTAGGGTTGGCTAAGTTGAAGATAGAAGAAAATTTGGATTTGGCCCAAATAAACAATGTTGGTGCAAAAGATAACTACTTGACAAGTATTGAGATGCAACCCTGGTATTCCAATATTTTTTATTTCCTAAAAAATGCTAAATATCCAGATAACTTGAATGATAACCAAAGGAGAATTTTGAGACTGCAATCACAAAAGTATGTTTTGTTGTAGGGTGATTTATTCTGGAAGAACGGAGATGGAATCTTGTTTTTGTGCCTTGACAAAGGTCAATCAGAAAAGATACTGAAAGAAATGCACTCTGGAATATGTGGAGGGCATTATTCTGCTAGAACAACAACCCACAAAATTTTGAGGGTTGGATATTATTGGCCTTATGTTTTCCAAGATGCTCACACTTTTGTCAGGAAATGTGAGCCATGCCAGAGATTTTCAAACAAGATGAAGTATTTAGGGGCATTGTTATTAAACTCAATAGTGGAAGAGGCTCCCTTTGCTATGTGGGGAATGGATTTTATAGGAGAATTTAATAAAAAATCAAGCGGAGGCCATGGCTGGACTTTTCTAGCAACTACTTATTTCACAAAGTGGGTAGAAGCAATTCCAACCAAAAAGTCAACAAGTACTGTGGTTATCGACTTCTTGATGGATAATGTAATTACAAGATTTGGTGTTCCCCTTAAATTAATAATGGAAAATACCATGTTCTTTAGATCTGAAGAATTCAATGACTTTTGCTCTAATATGGGAATTGCTATGTCCTATTCATCCCCATACCATCCTCAAGCTAATGGTCAAGCAGAATCCAGCAATAAAAGCATTTTGCAAATTTTGAAAAAGACCCTGGAGGGAAATAAGAGAACTTGGCATGTTAAACTAAAACTTGCCCTTTGGGCTGATAGGATTACTATCAAGAAGGCCACTCAAAAGTCTCCTTTTGAATTGGTTTATGGTGTTTAGTCAAGAATGCCTGTTAACAATTTGGTCCCAATTTACAAGTTTATCCAAGATGAAGGAATAGAAATCTCTGAACCCATGGAAGAAAGGATGGTTCAGTTGGTAGAATTGGATGAGATAAGGAGAGAAAGCCAGAGAGAAAATATCAAACTATAGCAAAGAATGAAATACCTTTTTCACAAAAGGGCAGATGAAAGAAAATTTTTGCATGGTGATTTTGTGTTGCAATGGAATGTTAGGGCTGAAGAGAAGGGAAAGCACAAGAAATTTGAATCACTATGGATTGGACCTTTTGTTGTTTCTCAGATCTTTGGAAAAGATTCTTATTTCCTCATGAGTTTGGATGATGAAGAACAGGAATTTCCAGTGCATGGACAATTCCTAAAAAATTTCTTTAATTAAGCTTTTCTCCATGCACAGTAGTTTGTAGTATGTACAGGTGTGTTTCCCTTTTGTTGTGTGTTTGTTTCTAGTTTTTTGTTGGTATGTTTTGTGGTCTACTTCCCCAGAGATCTGTGGCTCTTGTTATAACTTAGTGTTTAAACATCCTCAGAGAGAGCCACTGTTGGTGCTATTTCCTACTTAAGTTGTGCCCTGTAGTTTTTCTTAGGGTCTCTTGTCATTGATAATGCCTAGGGCTTTGAAATCAAGTTTTAGAGTGTTCTTATACCTCTGCAAAGTTCCTCAAACCCTTAACCTAATTGAAAATGATCAAAATGACTAAACAACCCTTATTGCCTTGGCCGATTCTATTTTCATGTTACTTTTTGGTCACTTAAGTCACCTTAAGTCATGTCTCCATGTTAAATGGGTTTCTTTTCTACAAAAGACTATGATTCCTAACCATTTTCATATTTCCTAAGTCTCGCTATGAAAAGTCTCTTTTACGTCATCACCTTATGTGTCGAGCAAGTTTTTTTAAATCTGATGGCTCGCTTAATCGCTTAATCAAAAGATGCACGACATCTAACAAGTAAGTGATTAAGCGGTGGTGACACATGTCCTTGGTGGGGCCAGACATGTTATAAAAGTATTCAATTAAAAGGTGAGAAACTATGAAAAGATCAGATGGCGCGCTTAATCGCTTAATCAGAACATGCTCGACATCTAGCGGGTATGCGATTAAGCGATGGTGACGCGTGTCCTTGGTGGGACCGGACAGTCATAAAGGTGTTTTTTTAAATAGCGCACAAGTTTAAAAGGATCAAATGGCCCACTTAATCTCTTAAAGGAAAAGTGCACAGAATCTAACGAGTAAGCGATTAAGCGGTGCTGACATCTGCCAGTTGGTGGGCCCAGGCATTCAAAGTTGACGAGAGTTTAAACTTCAGTTAAGTTGTTCCATATCTGACGGCTCACTTAATCACTTAAAGGAAAAGTGCTTGACATCTAATGAGTAAGAGATTAAGAGGTGGTGACACGTGTCCTCAGTCAACAATTGTTTCTGGGAAAATAATATAGCCGTCAGATGCAAAAATGATGTCCAAAATCAACGGTCCAAATTCAAAGTTGATGAAACAAGTTGTAGAGAGCCGTTAAGCTACGAAATTGAAGCTTGAAGATTAATTGAAGAATGTGTGACATCTCTAGTCAAATTCAATACTAATTTGACTGAGGCCATAAAATTGATTAAGCCAACTACAGCCTCAATAATTCACCAAAATAATTTGAGTGAAGACGCAATTGCAAAGCAAACCAGCTTCACGCGACTTCTGTGCAGAAAGGGTAAGCTCACTGATTCACTAAGCATTCAAATTGAGGTGAAATTTGTAGCTCAGATAAATTGTAGTGCTTTGTTTCAATATTTGAGTCTAGTGTTATGGTAAAAAATCTTAGAATGGCCCCTAGAGTCGAAATCTCTGGAGAGGTTGATTACCAGAAGAGAAATGTTAGGGAAGACTTGTTGCAACAATTACCAATGTCCTCAAGGGATGCTACATAAGAAAAAAGGATAGTTCCATTACATCCTCATTTTAAAATTAGAGAAGGGTTGTATGATTTTGGTAGATGGGAAAAGGATCCTAAGACTAGTTTTGATGGCCTCACCCTGTTCAGAACGGCCTATAGTCAGAGAAATGCCTCTACCCTAGACTGTAATATTTGGGAATTAGATGTGGGAAAACTGATAGCACCCAGCGTGTTCATGGATATTGATTTATTCATCTTGATCGCAAACACTTATGATAAGGTGGCTAGGGTTGTTATGGATACCCAAGGAGACATACTATTGACTATATCAGCAGATGAAATCAGAAGCATTTTCAAGTTGACTGACACCTCCCAAAATATGGATGATATTGATCTCGAGTACTTCAAGGAAATATACAAGAACCAAAGAGATTTTTATAGAGGTGAAGTAGTAAAGGGATATGTTAACACAATAGGGGACTTGGTAGTGGTAGGGCCTAGAACCCCGGAACCCTTCAAGTTGGACCTTTTCAATGGCAAAGCCAGAAAAATGTACAGTGCTCTATGTAATGTTTTGGGGATGGATGAAGAGGGGGCAATGCCTGTCCATATAATTTTGATGGTTGTTTAGATTTTGCATCCACACTTGTCAGTAGTGTTTGACTATGCATCCTATATTGCTTAGGAGATGCATGATGGTTTGTCAGGGATCCAAGATGGAAACATACAGAAACCAATGGGTTGGTATTCCCTCATGACGCATATGTTCTTATTTAACAATGCAGACTTCTTTGAAGAAGAAATGGAATTGGAAAAATTCCAAGATGGTAAAGAGTTGTATGTTCAGATGTGGAGTGCAGACTTGTCCTAGGATAGGAAGAATGTCAGTTATGTGTATTTTGAAAAAGTTTTTGCCACTAGACTCAAGTCACTGCTGAGTAACCAGAATGCTAGGGTTCATAATGAAATGATGATGCTGTTAAGGCCTATGGAATATGCCCCAGAGTTAAAAATTACTCACAATTGGGGAGATTTAATCTTATACCCTTTTTCCACAGTAATTAGGGTTTATGGTTTCAGAGGTACCCCTTATGTGCTACCTTACAGAGTCCCACTCAAGATTGGACTTGAAGAGATTATCAGGCAATTAGGTGGGTTACAGGAAGAAGCCCTAACTGGAAAGATGCAGTGGTCTTTGATGTTGTGAGAAAACAAGCCAAACCTGACTACTACTGGGACATCAATTAGTGCCCAATTTAGTGAGGATCATGTAGCTCTGGCCATTTGGTCACTAAAGAAAAAAGACAAAAGGAGAATAAGAGAAGATGATGAGACTGAAGACACAGGCAGTCTAATTGTGAAGAGGGTTGCTGACACCTCAGGAACTAAAGTGGCTAACCTTGTTGTACAAGTAGCCAATTTAAGCATGAAAGTAAAAAAGAAAGAAAATGAGGCCTATGCTAGTCTAAATGATAAATATGAGCTTTTACTCAAGGCTTATAATGGAGAGAAGGTCAAATCCTTGATGAAAGACAACAGAATAGCAGAGTCGGAGGGTAAACAGAAGATCCAACTTGTACCCCAAGGACTAATTACTTAGGAACCTCATCAGCCCTCCTCCTCTAGTCCATTTATCACATATCCCCCATCCCCTGCACCTCTAAGTCCTACTACTTAAGAGGCCATTGATGCTAAAAGAGAAGAATTGGAAGCTGAGAAAAATAGGTTGATAGATGAAAGAACAAGGTTAGAAGAAGAGGGAAAAGGGGATCTTGAGGATTCCCTGGCATACAAAGTGGTAGATGAGTTGGTAAATAAAAAATGTTCTGATCAAATATTCTTCAACCTCAAAAGGTGTACCAACGAGGTCAACCTCTCTAACCTCTACCTATTGGGAAAAAAGATTGCAAGCATCACCAACAGATATGAGGATGAAAAGGGACAATGGGATCTGATGATGAGTAAATGGAAAGGGAAGGCAGCCCTTTTTAATTCATTTCACTCCTTGTCAAAAGAGAAGAATAATATTTATATCACCCTAATGAGCACCCATAAATGTCTCAAACTGATGGCTAATTTAGACATCAAGAAGAGCATGGCCATAAACAGGATCACAGTTTTGAGAGGAGAATTTTCCAAGGATAGATATGATATATATCCCAATATGTTCAAAGAATATGGGAACATAAAGAATGAGGCCCTATGGCTGAGGCAATTAAATGAAGCACTGACTAGCAGGACAAAAAGTATTGTCACATTGGCAAATATTGGATGTTTTGTGCTGACTATAGATATTTTGAATAAATCCAAGGCATTCTTTGAATCATGGGAGGCAGAAGTTGAGAAGGCTAATGGTGATTGGGAAGAGTTTAGCAGTTGAAAAGATGAAGTCATCTGCTTCAGTTGGCCAAGTGATGAGGTGTTCACTACATCGGTTAGCAAGTATGGAATAGTCACCCCGGTAACATGAGATGACAAACATAAAGGGGACAGTTGACACCAAAGAAGTTGAGCATTTAGAACAAATCAAATATTGGGGCCTCTACATCAGAAAAAGGACAAGATCTAGATAACAAATACCCAGCCACCTCGGAGCAATTTCAAGTAGCCAGGTGGTCACAGGACAAAAGATTACTTGGCTCATAGCAGAATTTGTTATTCCCTTCCACCTGAAGTTTTGTCTCTTCTTGAAATTGTATTTTGTCATCTAGTCTAGTCATCCATAGCTTATTGCATCCTTATTTTCCAAAAGGATTCCAAGATGACTGTGGCTTCTTATAAGTACCAAGTTGTAATTTTGTAATAAGGATGGTAAAAATAAGACTACAAGGCAGATTACTGAATTGTCTCTGACTATTGGTTTTGAGTCTTTGTGAATGTATTGGTATTAAAATCTACATTAATAAAATACAATGGAATCTCCATTTTGATATCTATGATGTCTTCTTGCATTTACTATTAATTCTTGTATGTTCAATCTGTAAGGCACTTTGAATATATTGGTTATAAGGTAGTCATGTTCTTGTCTGTGAGTGGCTTTCAAGGAAAGTTTTAAATCTTGTAGATGATTGCAGAGGATTAGGGTTTATGCAAGGATTTGATACAGGGGTGTGAGGATGAGAGGATAGTTTGTAAGGAATTCTATCTGGGCTTCATTTGTATTTCCATTGATTATTTTTAGTATAAGTATGCTCTATTTTGACTCTATCACCCATGATTAGGCACTAATCATATATGCTGACAAGTGGTTGTTATCATCAAATTTAAATTCAATCAAATCTTTATACCCATGCTATTTCAAGTACATGTCTAGTTAATTATATTTAGTACAATTCATCTTTGTGATTCCTTGAAGAGTGAATCAATAGGTTAGCCTTCCTATGCCTAAATGGCATAAAAAGAAGAAGGATCTCCAATCCTTAATCCACTATTAAAACTACTAAAAGCTGATACTATGTCAAAGGTGTACCCACTTGGGTGTGTGGAGCCCAAAGTGTAGAAGGATTTTCTATCCTTGTTAATTAGCCCTTTTCCTTGTGAGAATCTAACTTGGGTATAAGAGAGTCTGGCATTTATTGTCATTATAATCAATTCTGCAAGAAAAAGAGCTAACAAATTATGTGCAAAGGAAGCAATGCAATTGTTATTGTTTTAATTAGTTTCACTATTTTAAAACATGCAAACTAAAGATCAAGGTCAAGTTGTAAACCTTGGATCTGAGAGTTAACGTTGTAAATCATGAATTCCAAGATAGGTCAATACTTGTATAAATAGGTGCTCAATTCATTAAGAATTATAGTTGTTCAATGAAGATAGTAGCCAGGAAGAGAAAAAAAGACCAAACAGAGAATTCATGTTGAAGAACACAAACATAATCAAATCAGTTTTCAAGAATAGAACAGAGGCTACCAAAAAGCAAAGAAAAGGTATTCATCAATCACTTAAGGTGATATTATTATTGTAAAGGCTTTAATGGATCTGTAAATCAACAATAGTACATTGCATGTAGTCAGGTCAACATTTGTACTCATTCTAACAATTGTAGTACACTAATTAAATCCTTTCAAGAAAGGTGGACTTAACCGTCCTATTGTAAATCTCATTACTGAGTGCACACTTAAATCAGTGTTGCTAAAGTTCTTAACAAAGTAGATCTTAGCAGGTCTCCACCTTAATACTCTTAACAGGTAGATCATCAGAAGTGATCAAATTGTAATCCTTAACCGGCTCCCTTCCATTCTGTAGATAGTGAAGTTTTGTGGGTGCCATCCCCACCGCAGTTTTTACTTCCTAACAGGAGATTTCTATGATACCATATCTTGTGTTATGTGTTTGTCAATTTCATGAATGTTTCTATGGATGATTGTAAATATTGTGAACAAACAATATATACATAAGAAAGAATAAAAGTAATGGTTGGTAAATCAGAATTGAATGATCATTAATGATGAATTGAGTAAAGTGTTAAAATTTTTAGAGGTACTGATTCACCCCTCCCCTCTTAGTACTACTTCCCATTAAGTCCAACACAGTTGGTGTTAGCTTTACCTGATTTCAATAAGGTATTTCAAGTAGACTGTGATGCTAGCATAAATGCAATTGGCATTATCTTGAGTAAAAAAGGGAGGCATGTTGCATATGTCATTGAAAATTTGAATGATGCTAAAAGAAGGTATTCAGAGTATGATCAAGAATTTTATGTCATAATTCAATCATTAAATAAATGAAGACATAATATTTTACCTAGGGAGTTTGTATTGTATACTGGTCATCAAGCATTGAAGTACTTGAGAAGCCAAGGTAAGTTAAATTTGAGACATATGATATGGGTGGAGTTCCTATAGAGCTATAAATTTGTGTTGAAACATAAGAGTGGTGTTTAAATAGAGTTGTTGATGCCTTGAGTAGGATATCTTTGTTGATTGAAATGGAGATAGCACTAATGGTATTTGATGAGTTAAAAAAAAATTATGAGGATGATCGTGACTTCACCAAACCTTGGAAAGCTTGTAGAGAACCTATGGTTGCAAATAGACGTAAGTGGTTAGATTACCTTATTCAAGATGGGATGGTGTTCAAAGGAAATTATTTATGTATAACCATAAGTTCTATGAGGGATAATCTTACTAAGGAGAAACACAGAGGAGGATTGGCATGCAATTTTTGCATTGATAAGATAGTAGCCTTGGTAAGTGAGTACTACTTTTTGCCACAAGTTCAGAAGGATGTGCGAATTTTCGTACATAGAATTGCAAAGTGTGTCAAGTTGCAAAATTTAGTAGTCAGAATGTGAGATTGTATACACCTTTAACATTACCAATCAAATTTTGGGAAGATATCAGCATGGATTTTGTACTATATTTTCCAAATAAATAGAGAGGACATGATTCAATCTTTGTGGTAGTAGACAAAATTTCTAAGATGGCACATTTCATAACTTGTAAGAAGAATACAAATACAATGCATGTAGAAGATCTATTTTTTAAGGAGATTGTGAGATTACATGGATTACCTAAAATCATTGTTTCAAACAAGGATAGTAGGTTTTTTGGCTATTTTTGGAGATCACTTTTGAAGAAGATGAAAGTTGATTTGAAGTACAGTTCTAATCTTCACCCACAAACTAATGGACATACTAAGGTTGTGAATGGGAGTATAGGGAATTTGTTAAGGTGTTTTGTTGGAGACAAGCTAGACAATTGGGATTGATTTTTGCATCATGAAGAGTTTCCATATAATAATTCAGTAAATAGGAGCACATGGAAGACACCATTTGAGATAGTTGCTGGTTTTAATCCTAAGGGAGTGGAAAAATCGAGGGATGTTAATCATGATTTTAAGAAGATTGTTGAAGGAGAATAATTTTCTGAAGTTATGAAATCATTACATGATGGAGTTAGGAAGCATTTGGAGAAGATGAATCAGACTAACAAAAATAGAGAAGATATGAAATGAAGACATAAGGAATTAAAGGTAGGAGATGAATTTATGATGTAGTTATAGAAGGGTAAGTTTCCTATCGATACTTACAACAAGTTGAAGATGAATAAATTTGGGCCTTGTAAAATCTTGAGAAGATTTGATTCAAGGAATGCATATGAAGTTGAGTTACTAGAAGACATGGATATATCACCTATGTTCAAAGTTGCACACTTGTATGAGTACCATGAATCATATTTTAGGAGTGATGGGTTAGATATTGAACATAAATATCTTGAGAAGAAGATGGATGAGATAGAACAAGCTTTGGATAGAAGAGTTTGTATAAGTGCAAGAGGTAAGCAAATAGTAAATTTTGGCTGCCCAAATTAGGAGATTTCAATGGAGAGTCATTTGGGGATGTACATGTTTCATTTACATTCTTTTAGGTGGTTGAAAAATAATGCCAAAATTTTTTTATGTTCCCATTTTTCATCTTCATTTAAAAGCTACCTCTTGAGTTGTATTTCTTTATATAAGGAAGCCTTGAAGAGTATTAATCATGTTGTATTTTGTAGGTGAAGTATTATGTTACTGGAATTGATTCAGGTTGTGAGTTGTAAGTTATAGACTCTTGTTGAAGAGTCTAAGTGTTGATATTTTATTGCAACCATTAGTTTACTGGAATGAAAAATATCTTTCTTTTTGAGTGTGAAGTTTTTTTCTGAAAGGGTTTTCCCCATGATATATCTTGTATTATATTGTATATCATTATGCATTCTTGTTATCTCCTTGTGAATGTGTTTCTTATTCTACAATAGTTAAAGAAAATTGGTGCTATCTATGACACTAGATTATTGTTAGGAATCATTTTCTACACCTTAGCTTCCTTTCAAGTCATGCTACAATCTCACAACCAAGAGAAATAAGAGATAAAGCCTCTCCAATCATAGCCCATGATATTTCTAAGATGGGAAACTAGTGTCGAGAGTCATTAAACCTCCAAGTCATAACCTATATGACTTTAATTTAATTATTTTGATCAAGACAATGTGTCTTCATGTGAGTCCCTTCATACATTAAACATATTTTCTCATGTTATAAACAAATTCTTGGTAAAATATTACTCTAGAGCTAAATTATGATGTCTTGTAACCCGTTACTTTATAAAATATTAAATATTTTATGCAATGCATACTATATTTATCAATATTTTGACTTGTATACATTGAATAATCAACTAAATATAAATGAAACAAACTCATCCATGATCACAAACTTCAAAAAAAAATCTATAACTAAACATTTTTGTGCTATGATCACACATAAAAAGTAGTGTTCTCTACCACAAGATAACTATTATCATCACAAAAGATACCAATAATATCATATTGCAAACCAAATTTATAAAATGAAACATGGATCCATTTATATATGTCATAGGTATCTTCTTCTCTTTTAATAATGAACATAAATGTAATGCAAATACTTTATTATTTATATGAAAATATATAAATATCACATCTATAAAAAGGAACTCAAACAAGAAGAGCTTACATAATTAAAATAGACCCTAAATCTATCATGTTTCGGTTCTACAACACCTGTCCCATTAAAGCCCATTGGCCTAATGGGGACCCCCATTATTTTTATTTATTTTGTTCTTTTTTGGTGTTTTAAAGTATTTGGGGTTAAGCAGGATTGGGTATCCAATGTGTCAGATTGAAGGCCTGTAGGGAGGCTCCTAATAGTTGGGTATTGTCTTGGTTTCCCTGTTAGCATTTTTCCTCCTTCTGGGCTTTTATATTTTAGATTTTTTCCTTTTTTTGTTTTTTTTACCACTAAGTCCTTAAGACTTAGTGTTTTCTCCCTTTCAGACTTTTGGTGTTTCGAAGGTTCCCAAACCTCCAAAAAACTAAAAGCCTGAAGTGTTTTGTTTGTCTTTTTTGCCCTTTCATATTTTTGATGTTTTGAAGGTCTCCAAACCTCCAAAGCACTAAAAGGAAAAAAGGTCGAGCTCATAAATCAGGAAGTTAGGGTGTCCAACTTTCACAGTCCCACACTCTGACATTTTTGATGGCATCAGTGCATAGTCTCAGCCTATAAAAGGCATTTTTAGGGTTGTTTTCTCATTCTACATTTGTCTTCTTTTCGAGCTCTGATTGCACAGTGACCGCGACCTCCAGTGATTCTCCTTCATCACCCTTTTACGTAATATTTTGATTCATCTTGGTACTTTGATCAGTCATTTTGAGCTCGAGCATCGTAGTTTCTCTTTTCTCTTTAAAGCCTTTGAGTAAGGGTTTGTGCTTATTATTATTTTTCCTTTGTTTCCCTTCGTCGTATGTGTCTTCCATCATCCTTTTTTTTAGTTAGGGTTTTTATTGTGTCTCATCATTTTGGGTGAGTTTAGTTAGGATTTTTACCTTAGGTTTTTTTCTATTTTGTTCATCCTTCAAAGCCATAGTATTTTCATATTCTGAAACTCCAAAAGTTTCACCCATCTTGGCTTTCGCTAAATCTAGAGGCGTAAATCTTTATTTTTTGGGTGTTGCACAGATTGAAACCATCATGCACCTCCGACACGCTGCAGCTACAAAGAACTAGTGGCCTTAAAATTGGAAAACTTTGTAGCCCCTTCAAAATTTGTCACTTGCTCACTTTCACATGTTGACGTGACTTTGTGTCTACGATACTCTGAACCACTCCTACAAGGCTCATTGCCAATACCTCGCAGTATCAGACTTTTTTAGTTCAAGAATATTATTAGACTACAAAGGTCTGAAACTGTGAAGAATCTAGGGACTTGGTGTTTGATCATTCTAATGGGTTTTTAGTGTTTCCTTCTAGTTTTTTTATGGTTTTCTTGCATTAATTAGATTTAGATAAATTGCATTATTTTATGCTTTCAATAAAGGATAGTTAATAGCATTGTTTGCATGTAGAATGTCAGAAAAGATAGAAGCTCTTCTAGTGAAGTATCACTTCAAAGGATTCAATACCCCAACAAAGGTGGGGAACCTACATGCAAAATCATAGATACTGACATTGGGCACCTGGATTGGGATTCATTCCTGGGGCACTATGCAAATCTAGTAGGAAGATCATCACACTACATAAAAATGGTTTTGGTGGGTTTAGTAAATATAGTTGTGCATCCAGTTTCCATTCTTTCATTAGACTTAATCATGGCCCTATCTCATCACTACATCTCAAATGAGAAGGTGGTGAAGAAACAAGCATGAGATATGGTGTTAGATAACAAACCAGACACCATTGAAGGTGTCTTCCATTTGTAGAAGGAAGTTGATCACTTCTAGTCGATCACCAAAGAGAAAGGAATGAGTTGGTTTGAGAATAATTCTTTGGATGCCTAGGACATTGTCAATAAAGAATATCTCATCCAGTAGCTTCCAAAGAATAACATAAAAAGGATTGATATGAGAAGAGGTTACTTGAATGAAGACATGAAGGTTGTAGTAACCATGTTAAGACACGTGCATGGCCTCCCCCAAGAACATCAGTTGGAACCATGGATGGTACACATATTAGAAAATATCAAAGGGAGAAGGGTCAAAATTTATTGGGGATAATACAAAGTGATAACTTGGACATGTAGCTAAGATAGGTAAAGCACGACCCTAGGTTCTATATGACATCGTATATGGTATATCTCCTCGCTGCCAAAGCTAATTATTTGGGGCTCACTAGGAGAGGGTCACTTAATCACCAAAATGTGTGGTCATATATTGTATAGTCTCAACTAGTGAGGAAAGAGAATCTGAAAGATGATAGTCCATATTCCAAGATTGCAAATGATGCTTTCATTTTTGCAATCGTCAAGTCCATTGAAGGACATTATTCCAAGAGGCTTTCAAAAGAATCTACGGCCACGTTTGATCCCTAGGGGATTATTATATTCAATTCAAAAGCTTTACTTACATATGGGTTGTTGGGAGTACCATTAATCCCAAGAAGTTTCCATGCTATCCATCAAATAGAATTGTGTTACTAGAGATAGGAAAGCAGTTCTTAGATGCTTATGAAGTCATCAGGCTGAAGAAGAAATATTGGTAGGACTACCCTATCTCTGTAAGAGCCCACTCTTTACAAGACACAAATATCTGGGAGTCAATATGACTAGAATGGGATGAATGACCTCTACAGGATTTCAAATCAATAAGGCCCAGGTTTGATCCCATAGGGACATTCAGCCACATCGCAGGAGGGCATTATAGATATGAGCCTCACATAGAGGATCACTGGATCAATTGCATTGATGATTATGAGGTCAAGATCCATGATTACTAAATAATGTCCCTTGAATTGGCTAAGAATACTTTAGAGATGTAAATCCCTCCCCAAGTGTGGGATAAAGATTCTGAAGATGTGTTGGATCCATTGTAGAATAAAGATAAGGTGTATACCCAATCCATTTTGAATACAAAGATTAGTAGGGACAAAAATGGTATTATTGAATTTAAGGCTCGACATGTGATTGAGATAACAAAAAGGTGGATAAAGAAGCCTTTCAAGCAAGATTCAGTACCCATGAAGCCTTAGCTAAACCCACCTTCCAAGTTAGAGAAAGAAAGAGAAAGGAAGTAAATATCCCAATATTCAAAAAAGAAACCCCTATGCAACCAGAGATAGTTTACAGGCATGAAAATCCCATCACTTATGGTCCTGAAGAGAAAAGGACGAAGAATAGGAGAAGAGAATGTGATAAGGAACCTCTTACAAAAAAAATCATAGAATTCTTTTTGAAAAGTTGCAAATAATAGGTTTATGAAAACATACGGTTTTACTATAAATTTGTTTACAGATATCCCCTTAAAAATATAAATAAATTTTTAGACACCCATTTGGGTTTTATTTAACATATATCATAATTAGATAGGGTTGTTGATGAATTCATGGCCTGAATTTCCCTAATGGAGATGGTCCAACCATCCAACAAGACTCAACACAATGGAAAACTATCATGACAAGATCATAATAAACTCAACAATGAACAACAAACATGCCATCACAGGCCTTTGCAATATCTCAAAAACAAGATTTATATCATATTTTCCCAGCAACATGCTAACTTACATTCTAAGGCACACATGCCTGATTACAAAAAAAAAATCTAGATCCATACTAGATGCTAACCTCCTACTCTAAGCTAGCACCAATTTTTCTAATTAAGAAACCAATACAACAAATATATACAAGATTGCAAGCCACAAGTCAGCCATAAAAGATCACATTATCCAAGGTAGGAAAATATAACATTCACCAAAATAGGACAAGACCCAAATAATAAGAACACCTCTAGATAGATGTGAAATGACCCACAATCACACAAGGAGGTCGTCCATAGGTATAAGATCATCAACCAATGTGATAATTAGGATCACAAGAAATAGAAATGTTTCACAAAATCCAACAACTCAGATAATTCATAAGCGTGAAGGACGGATAGGTCTGACCCAAAACTCAAGATATCTCCACCAACATAGAGAAAATGAAGATGCAAACCCATACATAGATTTGACATGATGTCTAGAAAACACCATAAGGATTGCATAAGCCAATGTGCCAACTGGAAGGATTACCAATCAAAACACAAAAACATGAACAATGTTTTTGGTTGATGCAAGATTCTCAACAACCCAGGATGCTCTTGCATCAGACAACCGGGGTTATTAAGAAAGCGAGCCTCTCAATTTGGAGTTGTAGAAGAAATCCACAACTGATCAAAATATTTCATTTTAAACTTCAGCTTCCTAACCCTCCTAGTTAAGAATATGAACCTACACACAAGAACTCTCTGATTTGATCTCCACATCCTCTGTGCTAAAAAAGACCAGCCACCAAACTCCGAGGAAGAACCAAACAGGTCAACAAAAAAACTAAGCACAATTTATGCACTCCTCTTCTCAAATCCTCTTATTATCATCATCCACTCATCCTCATCCTCATCATGCATCTAAACACTCTCTTTCATCATCCGAATATCAACAAAGAAATCATAAACTCTAATGAATCCACTACCTCTATCTTTCAGACATACATCCCTCTTTGTCGCCATCAACTTTGTCTTTGTTGGTAAATAGATTGTTCTTTTTGTTTTAACTCTAGAATACCCAAATATTTAAGAACAATTGAATACAATAGTTGGGAAATTGTGACAAAATAAGTAATTTCCCTCTGAATTTAAAGGTACATCTCCCTTAAGTAAATCATCTTCAGTGAATATTGATCCTTCCTATTCTACCAGGGGTGTGTTCTTGACCCCAGAGCAGAATAGGTAAACCAAGATAAACCTAGACAGGAAATAGCTCAGGCAGGATAAATTTAATTCTAACTTTAGTCAATCTCAAGACTTCATCAATCATATGACTTCTTAAAACTGGTAATGTAATAACCGATAATGAAAATTCAAATGAAAGACTTAAATATTTAATTATATAGCGACAATGAATCAATCCATTTCACAGAGACATCTCCCAAACTTAGAATAACACCAGATTTACCCCTAATTAACTATATCAAATAATAATACAGAATTCTGGTTCAATCACAAACTATAAACCTAATTCCAAAGAAACATTTTAATTTAATAGATCGATAAATGCAATGTAGTGGAGCAGTTAAAGAAATGGCATTCAAACATACAAATTTGACTCAGTAAAATGCTATCTTTCACACCAAAATTTAGCTAACCTTTGTATTGATTTTGGAAATAATACATATAGGGTTCCAGAGTTGGACCATTACAAAAAGGGGGAACCTAAATGGTTCAACTTCCCTAACCATAAATGATAAAAAAAAAAATTTCCATTATAATACTATCAAAATTTAGCACAAGGGGGAATCTATCTAAGCTTCGGTTTACTTCCCCTTATCTAATTTAGCCCTATAGGTAGTGACAACTGTAATGATCGGGATGAGCTCTTCATGCCTATTGATATGGACATTAGTGTATCTAATGAGCCATCTAGAATGTTCTTTGGCCAGGCTCTTGATTGCATCCGTCTGATCCTTCAGCTCTTCCATGGCTTTAAAGATGCATCCACTCAACTGTTGAAGTTATGGCACCTTGTCCAAATGGGTGGAAGACTGTTCTGCCAGTTTATGCACATAATCAGAAAATGATTTTTGCATACTAGCCAATCTAATCATTCCTTTTCCCTGACCTCTTATCTATGATTCCTTTTGTAGACCTTGAAGGAGTTTAAAATCTTTGTTCTTCTCTTCCTTGATCTTGACTTTTATTTTTTGCAACCTTGTTTCAGCTTGGATGATCATCTTGATCCTAAATTCAAAGATTTGAATCCATTCTATCTAAGGCTCATCTCCTTTCTATAATATCTTTGCCTTTAGTGCCTCCTTGGTCTTCATTTTAACCACCACATGCAGCATCACTATGCATTCTTGACATCTCACTCTCTCTAACACGAGAGTCTACAGATTCTTGTCAATATTATTCCTCTATGTTTCCATCTTTAGGAGAGCATTACCCAGTTTCTCAACAACTATGAGTCCCTTAGATTCGAGCCTCTCAATCCACCTCTTTCTAATCTTCCCAAAGTGTCTGTCCTCTTGCAACTTGGCTATGATGGCTTGGTTCTCTATAGTATTGGGATCAAAAGTGGTCTGGGTATTGGGAACACTTTCTATTGGAGTGATGAGCTATCTAATGAAGTTAGTTAGCTCAGCTACTTCTACTTTAAGTTTAACTTTAGCAGTCTTGAGCTCTTTAAGCTCTTCTTCTATTACCACATTGGTGGATTTCCACCAATCTACCTTGGTGTCATACCAAGCAAGCCCCATGTCAACAGACCCCAACTAAAAATTGGAGGCAGTCATATCTTTGATTCTACCCTCCTTTGTAGGCTTGGCCACCTCCATAGTGAAATACCATGTTTTAGGATCTCAACCCAGTGTAGACATTGTCTTCACTTTCTTTACTTTACCCATTGTGATGTTGGGTTGCAAGGCTCGTGAGAGAGTATCTTTGCTGGAATTCCCTTCCTCTTCTCTCTTCCTTTTACGTTCTAGAGTATGCTATATCCAGGATTCAACACTGGTAACTTTGGAAGTAGAAAACCACTCTTCTATGAACAACTTCCTGATGACCGGAGGAGTAGCTCTAGGCCTGCAAGCAAATGGATTCATTGATGTAGGAGAGGAGGAAACTAATCTAATGACTTGAGCAGCTTCTTGTTGCTTCTCAACCCTCTCATCTAATTTTGTGGCTGAGGTATTGGAGGTATATTCACCCACCTCTACTACAATAGGGGATCCTCATCTTGGATTATCTTGGGTCGAAGTGTCAACTTGTGTATCTACAACACTAGCTTTAATTGATTTCTCAGGTCCTGCACCTTTAGTGGGCTCTTCTATAGGCTTGGCTAGGTTTGTAGAAACTTCTTCTTCTGTCGACCCAATGTCTGGAAGTGGACCCTCTCCGCATGTCTTCTTTGGTTGGATTTCTTTCTTGGGAGGTTCATCGCCTCCGCCCGCTAGCTGGGTTTATCCTTTAGCCATAGTTGGAATCATTAATGAAGAAGTTTATCAACTACTTGAAGTGTCTTTTGTTAGGGTTTGTTGAGAAGGAGGCTTCCTTTCTGACCTGTTCCTCTAGCCTACAGTCCATTTGACCCATTTCTCTATTATTTTATAGATTTCACCCATCAAGGTCTGCAAGTCATTAATAGCTTGACCTAGCATGGCTTCAAAGATTATAGGAAGGGGCTTAATCTTCTCCAAATATGTATTGTCATACATGTGCTGGCCATCATCTTCTAATCCTTCCATAGCAATGTTAACTTTGAACCTTTTGATTTGTTTAATAGTTAACCTGGCACAGAACCTTTCTCTACTCTCTATGTCATCTTTGCAGTTACCCCAGTAGTCTTCAATATCATCAACATGATGAATTTCATGACTCATTTGAAATAAATCTTGGGCATAATTTACAAGATCATACTATGGCCTCAAGACATCATATATCTCCAACTAAAACCTCTTTGAGAATGTCTTTAGAACATTCTTTGCCTCGGATCGGGATGCGTAATTGTAGGCTCCAATGGTCATTGAGAAATTGTAGTCCTTCTTCTTAGCGTCAACATAAATCAGATTCACTTGGAGTTCCTGCCTCATCACCTCAACCAGCATGATCATATTATCAGGATATCTGGGCAACTTCAAAGGGAATTCATCAAATCCTGCAAGGCGAATATATGATAAATCCGCAAATTGAATGAAAAAGCACCCAAATTGGCTGATAAATGCCATGGCTTCAAGAGAAAATCTCCTCTCTAGGAAATCTTGTAGCTCCCTACACAGTCTCATTGTGAATGCATCATTAACTCTAAAATATTTAGCATAAGTATTATGTAATTATAGACAGGGGAAAAATTCATAGCTTTTAACATCTTCTGGGAACTCTTCTAATCTAGGAAGCCCTAGAAAAATTTGTATTGTGGCCAATATATATAAAAGGACTCAAGACATGTAGAACTCATTTTGAAGCTTAGCTCTACTTAGGGCACTAGAGAGATTATTGCTTACCATAAGAGCCCAATCGATGAAATGTTGTTGAGAACAGATCACCTAGATTAAGAAGAAATGGTGCTCAATGAAGTTCAGTGCATCACTCTCACCTCGGATCCTATGGAGAAGCACCAAGATGTCTACAATCTCCAGCTTCAGATTCATGTCGTATAATGTTTTGGGAAACTTGCCTTTGGCACTCCTTGGCTCTTGAAACCATGACTTAATTATTTCCTTCTTCCACACTGTGTTCTTTTCTCCATATTCGGTAACCGCCCGACTATATGTCATTTCTAAATATTCAGCGTGCTCTGAAATGCACAAGAATTTTTGGAAAGAATCTTGATCAATTGAATAGAAGCAATGTTTCATTGGGTAGGAGCATTTCTTGTGTATCTGGATTATATCAAGCTATGCACTCTCGAACAAGCTCAGGAGCTTAGATGGAAATAGGAAAATTGGAAGCTTCTACCAACCTGCTCTCCTTTAACTTCTTAGTGACATGGTGTATTGGTCTTCCTTCAATTTGCTCTGAAAGTTCTGCATGTCAAAGAACTTCAAGGAGGTGTCTGTAATCTTATGCCAATAAGATGTGATTCCATTCATCCCATCGAACCCCATAAATCTAGTATCCATGCTTCAACTGATTCTGACTTGGGAATGAAGTATATCTCTCAAAAGTGCAAGAGAAATGAACAACTATTTCTAAGAATTTCAAATTCGGACAATTTGTCAAATAGATGGTTGCTCCTATTTGGGATACTTCACTAATTTTATAACTTTGAATTCTTATCGTTTAATAGCCAACTTCCTATGCCACATGAATGAAAAGACTAAGACATTAATGAAGAAGTCCGTTATGGAGTAAAATAGATTTATTTGAATTAATTACTATTACCCCTACTGGCCATTAAGAAACATCCTTTCACTTTAGTAACCATAACGGTAACTTTCTGGAGGTAGCAGAAAATCACTTTTCTGCCTCCCTTTCAGCGAAGAAATGCCTTTAGAGTGTTCTCTACTCAAAAACCCATTGAAGGATAATTTTAGCTTATTGAGATGCTAAAATGATATGTGATTGGTTTATTTTCTTTCCTTATACCTTGGATTACTCAAGAGATCGATTATTCTTCAAAAATCCTCCATTTTAATGGTTTGGTGGAAAACATACCTCGTAGGTCAAAACTCACCTGTTGGAGCAGTGGAGAAGCCATTTTCCCCTTTTCTGCCAGTAAGCTTGCATCTTGAATTCTTCCTTGTTCAATCATTCCTTTTGCTTGAAATAGATTTGATCTGAACGCCTAAAACTTTCTTATTCCCAAATCTCTCATTTTCAAGTTTTACTGACCTCTGATACTTTAAAGTTTGTTAATTGTGGAAAATGCACTCTGTAAGTGATTTTCTACCAAGGAGAAGCTTAGAACCAATTTTCTGCCAATGTTTCAAAAGGGAATGTTAAGGAAAAACACTTCAACTGCATACAAAAGCAATGTTAGAAACCTTTGAAACATGGCCTTTACCGGATTTGGGAACTCAACCTACCTAATGAAACATGATCTCAGATACAAATTCCCTCCGGCTGACAAAAGAGAAGGCAATTTAGGGAAATCTGATAAAGGCCTCCTATCCTAAGAGGATAGCTAGACTTAGACTCAGGACTTACACGAAGCTTTCAAGATCACTACTACACATTGAACATCCACTTTTTTTCTGAAAGATATGTAAACCAAAAGTGGGGAAACAACTGGCTCTGTCTGGGGACTTGGACATTCACATGTCCAATCAAGGAACTCAAGTCTTTGGTTTTGCAAATCTCAACAAAATGGCAGCTCACAACAAAACTAAAGCAAACATAGAAAGGAAAGAAGGAAGGAAACCGAACTAAGGAAAACAAAAATAGGAACTAAATGTAACTATTGTACAATACAGGGGTTACCTATTTTAAATTTAGATCTGATATAGCTTCAAGTCCTGACCATTGTATGTTAGGGGTAATACTTCACCATCCAAATAAGTAAGCTTAAAATAATTCTTCCCGAATGCTTGATGGATCTTAAAGGGGCCTTTCCATAATATTTCAAATTTTCCATGCATGCCTTCGGGTGCCCTGCGCTTGTCCCATAACAACACCATATCTCCCTCCATAAATTTCTGGGGTCTGCTCTTTTTATCAAACAATTTCTTCACATGCATTTGATTTCATGTGATATGATCTACCATTTTATCCCTTTCCTCTTCAAGTTTGTTCAAGTAAAGATCCTCTTTTCTAAACCATCTTCATATATACCATCTTGTATTGTTGTTCTCAATTTGCAAGTTGCCAGTTCTAATGGCAATGGAAGATTGGCTTCGATCCCGTAGACAAGTTCAAAAGGAGATACACCAATGGCTCTTTTAGGAGTCACTCTATTTTCCCATAGGGCATCATATATTTTCTTGTGTCAAGTTCTCTGGTTCTCTACTACAAGCTTTTTCATGATGCTCACCAAATTTTTGTTACTTGACTCAGCTTGACCATTTCCTTGAGGGAAATAGTCAAATGAGTGACTAGTCATAATACCATACTCAAAACAAAAGTCGATAATTTCCTAAGAAGAAAAGTATGTGGAATTATCCATAACTAACTTAATAGGCACACCAAACCTTACCAGTATGTTCTCTTTGATAAATTCACATGCTACCTCAAAAGTATTTTTCTTGGTTGCTTTCACCTCCACCCATTTCATGAAGTAGTCAGTCGCAGTGATTATGTAGGTATGGCTTTGGCTAGATGTGGGATTTATAGGACCAATAAAATCAAGACCTCACTATTGAAAAGTACCTTCAAATATCACTGGTCTAAGGGGTAGTGCTGCTAACTGTGGTTTTCCAGTAAACATTCTACATTTCTCACATCTTGCTACCCAATGATGTGCATCTCTAAAAATTCCCAGCCAGTAATAGCACTGTCTCAATATCTTGAATGCAGTAACTGATGAGGAGAAATGTCCACCACAAAATTCATCATGAAATACCTTTAACAGCTTCTCTTATTGTTTGTCAACACACCAGAGGAAAGTTCCATCTATAGATCTCTTATATAATCTATCTTCCCAAATTATATATTTAGAAGCTTTTAGTTTTAGATCTCTTCTTTGCTTCAAAGTTAATCCTTCAGGACATTCTCCGTATGTCAAGAAATAAATAATATTTTCAAACCAGGGATCTTGCATACCTACTACTAGGGACCAATTGTGTGTTTTCAGGGTCTTCATCCACTTGGTTTTCTGCCATCACTTTACATAGTTAATTTCCTCTCACCAGCTTAGTGGCCTTGACTTCTATGTCATATTCCTAAGTTTTAGCTACCCATGCTCCTCTGTTATTACATCCCATGTCCTGCTGAGTCAATATGCTTTTTACGGCAATGTCAGGCACATATACGAGAGAGTGAGAGTGTAAAATGTAGAATCTGAAATTCTTTAAAGATTTTACTACTGTGAAAGCATGGTTTTCAGTCTGCGAGTATCTCAGCTCATTATTTTTCAAAGGTGTACACATAAAAGTGATAGGAGCTTGGACTTCTTCCTCGTTCTCCTACATGAGGATAGCTGATAGAGTGTGTTCAGAAGAATAACAATAAATTATGAAATCATTCTTGTAACCTGGATGACATAACACTAGGGCATTGGCTATGGCATTCTTGATGCTTTTGAAAGCTTTTTTACCAGGGTCATTCCACTTGAAACTTACATTTCTTTTCATCATGTCCACTATGCATTTGGTAATCTTAGAAAAATCTGGAATGAACCTCTTGAGAAAGTTTACCTCACTGAAAAATGATTTCAATCCAGTTTTGTTCACAGGTAAGCTCAATTGCTGGATTGCTCTCACCCTTTCTGGATCAATTCTTATGCCTTCCTGGGAAACAATGTGACCCATAAATTTCCCTTCAATCACACATAAAACTGATTTTTTGGGATTCAGTGAAATCTTGTCTTCTCTACACCTTTGCAATACTCTCCTTAAATCATTTATATGATCTACTCTTTTTCTAGAAACATAGTAAGATCATCCAGATACATACCAATTATTTTGTTCTTCATATCACTAAAAGAAAGATCCATACCTCTCTGAAAGTTAGCTCCAGCATTGATCAACCCAAATGGAATTCTATGGTATGCAAAAGTGCCCCATGGAGTCGTGAAAGCTATTTTATGTTGGTTGGCTTTCTCTACTTCTATCTGATTGTATCCTGAGAAATCATCTAACATAGACATCATCTCAGCTCTGGCCATGGTCTATAATAAGTGATCCATGTTAGGGAGGGTGTAATTGTTTGCAAGTTGACTACCTAAGGATGCATGACTCATTTTGTGTTGTCATCATGGCAACAAAGTCATGTTTAGTCTCTATCTTAAAATACAAAATGACTAAGTAAGGAAAATAGGGAAGACAAAGATACTCAGCGATCAGCACATGTGCGAGAGATCGATTCAGCATATGCACATTCAGATATAAGTTTTATGACACATGTACATGCTACATCCAGACACGCATAGTACGAAACTACAGTACGGTAAAGTTACAAGAAGATCAATAGACCAACACTCCAGGAGACAGAGCATGGAAGTCAACTAAGTGTTTTGATCAGTGTGTGTTATTTTATAATGTAATGGCTAAGTTCCTTTGGTTATATGATTGTAATGATGTAATTAACATTGTAGTAAACAAGCTTGAACTGAATTGTTTGGAAGCATTGTATATTTTGTTTTAGGGCCGAATAGTGTTTTGTTTTTGGGTCGCACCTATTCAGATTTGAATATATAAGTATGTAATGTAAAGATATGATAGCAGCATCGATGATTATGCAAGGGGAAGATACAGAGGGACAATACTATGAAGTTAGTATATGATATAGCTCTTTAAGAGCGTAAGAGCATTCACGCATACATAGAACTAATCAGACAACAGTGTCATCACAGCAGTTCATTTTGATATAGTGCATATCATCTTTCAGAAGGTTGTAGCCTGCATCTTATTAGGCAGTGAGCCATATACCTTTAGCAGGGTTTTGTAAAAGACTCCTAATAGGGTCTGACCTTTAACCAGGTCATTGTACTCATATTGTAAAGACTGCTTCTAACAGGGCAAAGGAACTCTCACAAGTTCATTATACTTAGTACAATATTTGTGGGTACTAATTCCCATCGGGGTTTTCCTCTAATCAAGATTTCCCCATAATCATATCATGTGTTATGAGTTGTTATGTTAAGCTTCATTCTATGTATGTTTGATTTATTTTTAAGTTGCTAAAAATTAATTAATAGACCAACACTGATTCACCCCCCCCCCCTCTCAGTGTTTCTAACA
>MU223542.1:1051881-1071642 GCA_018584345.1 Thuja plicata | reverse complement strand
ATGGCTCACAAATGCTTATCAAGAAACTAAGAAAAGATTTGAAAGATTGTTCTACAAGTGACTTAGGGAAAATGATCAAAAAGCTCAATGAAGAAAATATGTCTCTGAAAGACAAAGTTGAGAATCTAGATGAATAGCTCACAAACAGCCAAATTGCTATTGAAGAAAAGATCAAAGAAAGCAAACAACTAGATGATGAACTCCTGAAAGCAAACATGAAAGTTTTGGAATTGGAAAACATAAAATGGAATTTGGAATCTGAATTAACAGAAGCAAAGGATAAGATTGACAAACTTCACTCAAGTTATGATTCACTTCAATCTTAGCTCAATGCACAAAATAAAAAAGGCAACACTACTGGTCTTGGATTCAATATAACACAAACTGAAGTCAATTCATTACAAGAAAGAGAGAAACATCATGAAGCACTTTCAAAAGTAAGGAAATTTGAAAATGTTGAAGAGATTAAAGTAGATCTACCAAAAAGGGAAATCAAGCAAGTCAACAGAACTTGTTATGCATGCAACAAACATGGTCATTCGGCAAGAGATTTCAAAAAGGTAAGACCCTTCAATGGTTATTGTTTCTCTTGTAATAAATTTGGTCATAGGGCTATACATTGCAGAACTCAGTCACAGTAGAATCAAAGAAAAATGAATCAAAACAATCAGAGAAATCAACCTCAAAGGAATTTGTAGAACACTACATGTCAAATATGTAACTACAATGGACACACAACAAAGCAATGTAGCATGATGAACAAAAGCATCAGACCTCCTATCATTTGTCACACATGTGGAAAGGCAGGATACATCTCAAAGTTTTGTAGATCTAAAACTCAAAATCAAGAAGATCCTAAGAAATCACTATTTGAAGAGAAAGGAGAAGATAAGTTTGTTCAAGCAAATGAAGATTCAAGAAAAATTTGGGTTGAATTAAAGAAGGACAATGATGTTGACAAAGTAGTTGATGCATCCAGAGTGGACGCACCCTCTACTTCTGCTTAAATAGACCTTCTTGGTCTTAGGGGGAGCTATTCTAGCTCAGGACCCCTACGCAGTTGGTATACTCACTTCTGAGTATGCACCTATGAAATCATGGTTACAAGAACATAATATTTCTATGTGCATTCACGCATTGTCTAAACTGCATCAGAATGAAAGTTTCAAAATATCTGGGTAATTTGCGTACGATTGCAAACATTAAATGCGGTAGATTGTATAAAGGAAAGAAAGTATTCAATCTTCCTCACACATTCATTTGAATATCATATAATTTGGAGAGCATTGGAGCACTAGACATCAAGGCACGAAGGCATAACAGATTTGGCAGTTGAGCGAATGGATAAGAAGTTTGGAACAGAACCCTAGCAGTCGCGCTGTTTTAGAATTTTGTGAAAACCTACTTAAGAAAATTCCAAGTAAGTATGGTGACTCCAATTGTGTTTGATATAGTAGAGAGGAAGAGATTTGTATTCAAGAAACATCCATTCAAATCCATACTGGATGATGTAGAAGGGGCTTTCTCCAAAACCCTGCTAGGTGTTGTTCATGTGGAAGATATCTGTGCGTATATTTACTGTAAGAAAGAAATAATAGTAGATCTCAAAATAGCTACTCATATGGAATCCATGATGAAACCTGACTACACATTCAAATATGAATTCATGCACTTGATTGATATCCCTATCTTTGAGTATTCTAATGCGCATGAGTTTGATGAGCCTAAATGGGTAAAGATTTTGTTGAGCAGAATACATGATGATCTTTACTGGATTGGTGAGATCCTTATGCGTATCACCATAGACCTAATTCATGAATTAACCAAACTTCCCAAGACTAGACCACTCTTTCCCACTTGCAAGGACGTCAAAAAGTAGATTGAACAAGTTTGTCTATCCAGAAGTGACAAGCGGGGAATGACAGTTGACCCTATCAAAGAAGATGACATAAAACTTCTAACAATGATACTCGGGTATAAGTTTTAGTAAGCTAGAAAATTGAACAATGTCTCTACAGAAACAGTCCTAGCAGCTATCAGAATGGTGAAGGAGAACACTCAATACAACTTATGTGAGATCTTGCATGGTCAATTGATTGACAACATCTGAATCATCAAACATAATAGGAGCAAGACATTCAGGTTTGGATCTCTGATCATCTACTTGTATTTCCATATATTTGGAAAGGTTGCAAACCTTTACCTAGACATGAGAAAACCCACAATGTCTCAAATATCACTCAAGGTCACATTAGAGAGCAGTGCAAGGAATGCCATGGATATGGATATAAAGACATTCAGGATCTAAATGCAGAATAGGTACAGATTATCTGAGAAGATAGTTGACAAATACAAGGATACCATATGTTTCATGGTAGAAATAGATTGCACATGCATGGAGGAAGTTGAACCTAGAACCAAATGGATTCATCCTCTTGGTTATGAAGTGGAAGAACATGTGCTACAAGGATATGCACAAGTTCTATTGTTAGTGCCCAAATATCCTAATGAGCCTAGGTGGGGCACTTATAGAGAGAAGACCAATGAAGTGGATATTTTCTTACACAGTGCTGATAATAAAAGGAAAGCATCCAGAATTACATCAAACATACTGAAAGTTCATGGAGTCACCCAACAAGATCTTGACAAAGCCAGAGATGCCAAGATAGAAAAAGAACTTGAAAAAGCTGAACAAATCCAGAAGAAGAAGAAAGTAGAGAGCACCTCTACACCCTCTACCACCATTGACTTAGATTCATCTCCATTGACTACACCAAGAAAGAAGACTAGAGGAAGAAAACATGCGCCTACAAATCACCCATTCTCTTTTATTGGCATCTTGTCACCTTGAGTATCATCTTGAGTATCTTCATTTATGTCAATTTTCTCATGTTTTCTTCCTCTAGTCTTCTTCCTCTAGTCAGAACACTATATTCTCACCATCCACTCAACCATCTACCTCATTGTTGTCAAGGTTAACTCCTGATTCAACAAGTTTGGATGCATGGGGAGAAGAAGACCTAATCAAAATCAGCATTCTTTCTATGGAAAAAGCAAAGGAAAAACAATTGATGAGGAACCCTCACTTTTTGGAAACAGTGAACATTTTGAATGACTTTGTGCCTGCTGATCAGAAGGTAGCCAAAGTCCAATCAGTTGAAGATGTGGACAACATTTTTTCAAACTTCAAATCATAGTTTATAAGCTTAGTAGACTCTGCTACTAAGATTGCAAAAGATGAATACAAGAAGGAGAGACTGAATGATTTGGTAAATAACTTTACCTTAGACTTGAACTCCTTAAAGATTGGGCAATCTATATTGAAGGAATTGACAGATAAAGGAAAGAGAGTCATAGAAAACCATATGGAAAGAGTGAAGCTCACCTATGAGCACACCAAAAAGGTAGAAGAGGCAGAGTTAATGATAGATAGAATAAGAAAATCAGTTGAAACTTCCACGCAAGACATGAACATATGTAACAATGTCTACCAAGGGCAGTTAGATAAAATTGAGAAAGCAAAGTTAGAAATCAGCAAGATAAGGGTAAGGAAAACCTAGTTAAGAAATGCACTTGCGCCATCCTTAGTAGTCCTCAATGAGAACATCAAATAGATTGATGCCACTATTGTGACATATGACCAAGGTCCCTGCATGGATCTGATAAAAATGGAGAAGCTGACATATGCATTGTGCGCGCATCTACAAACAGTTGATGCTATGAAAGTATTTTGGTAGAAAGAGATCCAAACTCTTAAAATTGCATACCCTAAAGTGTATATGAGGTAAGTATGTAGTAGAATTAAAAAAATTTGTACACCTTTGTCATTAATGTCAAAGGGGGAGTAATATAGAATGTGTATATGCAGAGAAGTATATGTATATATGATGTTATACAGTCACTTTTTGTGTTAAGTCATTTTGAGTAACTTGACCACATTCCTTTGTTGCCATAAATGAAAAAGGGGGAGATTGTTGGAAAGTTGACTACCTGAGGATGCATGACTCATTTTTTGTTGTCATCATGGCAAAAAAGTCATGTTTAGTCTCTATCTTAAAAGACAAAATGACTAAGGAAAACAGGGCAAACAGAGATACTCAGTGATCAGCACATTAGCGCATGTGTGAGAGATTGATTCAGCATATGCGCATTCAAATATAAGTTGTATGACACATGTACATGCTACATCCAGACACACATAGTACAGAACTATAGTATGGCAAAGTTACAAGTAGATCAATAGACCAGCAATCCAGGAGACAGAGCATGGAAGCCGACTAAGTGTTTTGATCAGCGTGTGTTATTTTATAATGTAATGGCTAAGCGCCTTTGGTTATATGATTGTAATTATTTAATTAACATTGTAGTAAACATGCTTGAGTGAACTTGTTCAGTAGCATTGTATATTTTGTTTTAGGGTCGACTAGTGTTTTTTTTTGGGTCGCGCCTATTCAGATTTGAATATATAAGTATGTAATGTAAATATATGATAGCAACATCAATGATTATGCAAGAGGAAGATACAAAGGGATAGTACTATGAAGTCAGTATATGATATAGCTCTTTAAGAGAGTAAGATCATTCGCGCATACATGAAACTGATCAAACAACAGTGTCATCACAGCAGTTCATTTTGATATAGTGCATATCATCTTTCAGAAGGTTGTAGCCTTCATCTTATTGGGAAGTGAGCCATATACCTTTAATAGGGTTTTGTAAAATACTCCTAATAGGGTCTGACCTTTAACCAGGTCATTGTACTCATATTGTAAATACTGCTTCTAACAAGGCAAAGGAACTCTCACAAGTTCATTATACTTAGTATAATATTTGTGGGTACTAATTCCCACCAGGGTTTTCCTCTGATGAAGGTTTCCTTGTAATCATATCATGTGTTATGATTTGTTATGTTAAGCTTCATTCTATGTATGTTTGATTTATGTTTAAATTTCTAAAGAGTAATTAATAGACAAACACTCATTCACCCCCCCCACTCTCAGTGTTTCTAACAGTAATTGTCTCTTAGAGAAGACTGGTTAAGATTTTTGAAGTCTACGTAGATCCTTATTTCTCTATTCTTCTTCCTCACAGGTACTATATTCGCCACCCAGGTAGAGTGATGGATAGGGTAGGTAATCCTTTCTTTAAGCATTTTATCCACTTCCCTAAATATTGCATCAACAACTTTGGGATTGTAATTCCATTGTTTCTTCCTGAACTGGGCATTCTCAGGTTTTAATGGAATCTGGTGTTTGAATTTACCATTTATAAAGCTTTTTAGATCTTCATAACTCTAGGTGAAAACATCTTGGTATTCCAGGAAGAGTTTCCTGGCCTCTTCCCTTTCTTCTTCAGTGCACCATTTCCCAATATTGATCATCTTGGGGTCCTTTTCACTTCCAATATTAATTCCTTCATACTCACCAGTGGTAGGAGCTCTTTCAATTATCTTCTTCTTAAAAAAATTATCATGTCTGTTGAAGATTTTTTAGAGTGTAACTAAGTGGGGAGGGATGATATTGCCTTGCAACTGGATGACCTCTAACTTGTCCTTCTTCTATTTGCCATGATATGTTTCCTTATGATCACTGGGAGCATCTTTATGGAAGCTTCCACTTCTCTCCAAAAAGAGGAGGAGGTTCTTGTCATCTTTAAACACTTTCCAATCTTCTTCATTATCAAGCACAAATGGTCGATACACAACCTCTACTTGGTACTTCTTATCCTTGAACTCTGGGTGGGGGAGGAGTAACAAGGCTGACACTGCTAAATATTCCACCTTGGAATTCAATTCTCTTGGTATAGATTCAATAAAGAATGCATCCAATGCTTCTATTTCATCCCATACTCTATTCCTGTAGTTTTTTAATTTGTGATTTTTTACAAAGTATTGATTCTTGACTTGGCGAACAATTAGCTCAGCATCATCCCGAGCTCTCAAAATTTTCACACCTTTCTCTTTTGCAATAATAATGCCTAATAGTAGGGCTTCATACTTAGATATATTGTTGGCATTCCTGAACTCCAATTTATAAGCCATGGGTTCACATACTCCATCTGGTGATATTAAGACCATGCCAGCACCAGACCCTGATGATGCGCAACTACCATTGAATTCGAGGGTCCAAATTTATGATGGTGTTTCCTCAGTGGAAAACTGTTCTTCTTCTTCCTTGAGTTCAATTTCCTCATCATGATCAGCTGTAAATAGCATATAATTTCCACATTCTAATTCCTGATACAGAATTTGGGCTTTAGGGTCATCCAATTTTAGTACTGTAAACTTAGCTTTCTCTTCCGGGACTAGCTTTATCTTTTTGTTACCTACTAGGATTAAATCCTGAGACCAATCTAGCTTTATTTCCCCTCCCATGTCTCTATAGAAAATCCTACTTGGCAACAAACCGTAACTAGCATGTATATCAGCAACAAGTATTTTTAATAGCATTTTCTTCTCAGGATGTGCTGCTACAGCCACTTAGGCACCTTTTATTTTCCCAACCATGGGTACTTGTTTGGAATCCATAGAGTAACACCTACCATGGGCTTTAGTGAGGGTAAGTCCCAAGGCTTTAGCTACAGTTGATGGCATTACATTGTCTAAGGCTCCAAAGTCTATTATGCAATTTCTTAACTTGCAATCATTAATATACAATGACACATAACATGGGTCAGGATTTTGGCTTGGGAAAGTAGCCAACACAGATGGCTCAATTGGGTCTGCAAATATAGACTCATTTTCTATGGTATTCATGGCATTTTGATTTACATTCTGATTCCCCTCTTTATAGTAATCTAATAGCTTTTGGAGTTCTACAGGATTAGACTTAAGATAGTCTATGGAGGAAATCTAAATTCCAGAATCTCTACAAAATTGAATAATGTCAAAAGAGTTTTTCTCCTTACCTGGTTGTAGAATCCTTACTCCTTGATTGGCCTCTTTAGAATGGGAGGTAGATGTCTCATTATTTTTAGGTGGAGGTGTTGAAGCAAGGCCTTTATCCTTCTGACTCTGGGTTAAGACTCTATAGGAGGTCCCATCTATGGTAGCATAACATGTTGCCCCTTGTTCTGAATCTAATTCATACTCTAAATATAAGTTTTCAGAGTCGCCATGTGAGTATGAATCTGGTTCAACTCTAGACACTCTAGCATTCCATTCATCAGTCTGATGCATTTTCCAAGCACGAGCTACATCAAGAAAACTTTCTCCATCGTGATCTATAGTTAAATGGAAGGTGAAAATTTTCCCCCTTTTAGGGGGAGCTTCTATAGCTAACCTCTTTGGTGGAGCAGTCAACTGCAATGTTTTTCCATCGGCATTCCTCCCTTCATTGTTTCTTCTAGGCTGCTCTTGAAAGTTTTGCTGATAGGGATTATTAAATCTAAGAAGCTTCCTCTTGAAGGTGATGAATTCATTGGATAATTTTTGAATCATCTCATCTAATGGTGTGGTTTTACTAGTACCAAACCTAGACTATATTTCTCTTTTCCATTTTTCCACCGATATCATGTGATCTTCTAACTCCACCGCAGTCCTTTGGGCAAGGTCCAAAGTGGCTAGATTTGTTCTTCTCAAACCATAACTAATGTCAGGATTCATAGCACTTATGAAAATCTTCTCAAATTCCCTATAGTAGGCTTGTCAACTTTTGGGATATGATTTAATGGCTTGTTTAATTTAGCCACAAAATCTCTCATATTGATAGAAGGCTCTTTCTTGATGGAGGTCAATTGTGTCAATAGGGCATGTTCATCTTTAGTAGTTTTAAGTCTTCTCTCAAAGGAAGCTCTCATGGAGGCCCAATCTATGATAGAGGAATTGGGTAAGTGGTGAAACCAATTGGAAACACCTTCAACAAGGGTTTCAGCGAATAATCTGACGGCCACATCTTCTTCTCACACTACTAAGATATCAACTGAAGAAAAGAATGTAGCAATGTGTTCATCTGTAGATACTTTCCCATCTCCAGAGAATTTGGGGAAATTCTTTCTTGAACCTGAGGGAAGGGGATTATATTCTTCTAATTGCAATGGTCCAACTACAGCGGCCCAAGAAAGTGCCATAACTACCAGAGGTAGATAGGGTGTTAGATTGACAACAAGAGGAGCAACTACTCCATGCAGAGTTAACACTTGACAAGTGGTAGACAAAAGAATTGATTGTTTGGGAGGTGAAGGAGGTCTATTTTTTCTCTTAGTATTTCTATTCTTTCAACGGGGTACTTCAAGTAGAGAAAAATCAAGGTTTTCAAGTCTCTCAAAAATTGGGTCAGTACCACCTTCTTTCTTTGCACTCCTAAGAAACCTCTTGGGCTCCACGGTTCCAACTAGTCTTCTAGTCTAGATTCACGCTCTCCTTGGCATCGTACCCTTCTCAAATTTCTCCTTTAGATGGCTTCTTGAAGTGCTTCTATCCTAGCTTTTTTGTGCTCTAGCACTTGACTAGAATTTCTATAGTGCTCAGTGTTTCTTCTGTATTTCCAGATAAAAGTATTCAATGAAGAAATGAGATCCTCTTGATTGTCTTGGAAACCAAGATTTGGTTGGAGCACAGGAATTATGTTTTCATGGGGAAGCACCTTCTTTCCTCATGGTATGCTTTTGGTATAATGACTATTTTTATCCCAAGCAAAGTCGCCAAAATTTTTTTGGTAAACAGATTGTTCTTTTTGTTTTAACTCTAGAATACCCAAATATTTAAGAGCAATTGAATACAACAATTGGGAAATTGTGACCAAATAACTAATTTACCTCTGAATTTAAAGGTACATCTCCCTTAAGTAAATTATCTTCAATGAATATTGATCCTTCCTATTCTAACAGGGGTGTGTTCTTGACCCGAGAATAGAAGAGGTAAACCAAGCTAAACCTAGACAGGAAATAGCTTAGGAAGGATAAATTTAATTTGAACTTTAGTCAATTTCAAGACTTCATCAATCATATGACTTCTTAAAACTGATAATGAAAATGCAAATGCAAGACTTAAATATTTAATGATATAGTGACAATGAATCAATCCATTTCACAGAGACATCTCCTAGATTAGAATAACACCAGATTTCCCCCTAATTAACTATATCAAATCATAATACATAATTCTAGTTCAATCACAAACTATAAACCTAATTCCAAAGAAACATTTGAATTTAATAGATCGATAAATGCAATGTTGTGGAGTAGTTAAATAAATGGAATTTAGACATACAAATTTGACTCAGCAAAATGCTATCTTTCACACCAAAATTTAGCCGACCTTTGTATTGATTTTGGAAATAATACATATAGGGTCCCAGAGTTCGACCGTTAAAAAAAGGGGGAACCCAAATGGTTCAACTCTTCTAACAAAAAATGATAAACAAAATTTTATCCATTACAATACTATCAAAATTTAGCACAAGGGGGAATCTATCTAAGCTTCAGTTTACTTCCCCTTGTCTAATTTAGCCCTATAGGTAGTGACAGCTGTAATGATCGGGATGAGCTCTTCATTCCTATTGATATGGAAATTAGTGTATCTGATGAGACATCTAGAATGTTCTTTGGCTAGGCTCTTGATTTCATCCATCTGATCCTTCAGCTCTTCCATGGATTTAAAGATGCATCCACTCAAGTTTTGAAGTTCTAGCACCTTGTCCAAATGGGTGGAAAATTGTTCTTCTAGCTTATCCACATAATTAGAAAATGGTTTCTACATACTAGCCAATCTGATCATTTCTTTTCCCTGACCACTTGTTTTTGATTCCTTGTGAAGACCTTGAAGGAGTTTAAAATCTTTGTTCTGCTCTTCCTTGATCTTGACATCTATTTGTTGCAACCCTGTTTCAGCTTGGATGATCATCTCAATCTTGAATTCCAAGCTATGAACCCATTTGATCAAAGGCTCATCTCCTTTCTATAATATCTTAGCCTTTAGTGCCTCCTTGGTCTTCATTTTAACCACCACGTGCAACATAACTATGCATTCTTGACATCTCACTCTCTCCGACATGAGAGTCTATAGATTCTTGTCAATATTATTCCTCTCTGTTTCCAGCCTTAGGAGAGCATTACCCAGTTGCTCAAAAACTACCAGTCCCTTAGATTCAAGCCTCTCAATCCACCTCTTACTGATCTTCCTAAATTATATGTCCTCTTGCAACTTGGCTATGATGGCTTGGTTCTCTATAGTACCGGGATCAAAAGTGGTCTGGGTACTGGGAACACTTTCTATCGGAGTGATGAGTTGTCTGATGAAGTTAGTTAGCTCAGCTACTTCTTATTTAATTTTAACTTTAGTATTCTTGAGCTCTTTAAGCTCTTCTTCTATTACCACATTGGTGGATTTGAACCAATCTACCTTGGTGTCATGTCGAGCAAGCCCCATGTCAAACGACTACAACTAAAAATTAGAGGCAGTCATATCTTTGATTCTTCCCTCCTTTGTAGGCTTGGCCACCTCCATAGTGAAATGCCTTGTTTCAGGATATGGACATAGTGTAGACATTATCTTCACTTTATTTACTTTACCCACTATGATGTTGGGTTGCAAGACCCATGAGAGAGTATCTTTGTTGGAATTTCCATCCTCTACTCTCTTCCTTTTATGTTCTAGAGTATGCTCTATCCAGGATTCAGTGCTGGTAACTTTGGAAGCATAAACAACCTCTTCTATGAATAGCTTTCTGATGACCGGAGGAGTATCTTTATGCCTAGAAGCAAATGGATTCAATGATTTAGGAGAGGAGGAAACTAATCTAATGAATTGAGCATCTTCTTGTTGCTTCTCACCCTCTCATCTGATTCTGTGGCTGAGGTATTGGAGGTATCTTTACCCACCTCTACTATGATAGGGGATCCTTGTCTTGGAGTGTCTTGGGTCAAAGTGTCAGCTTGTGTATCTACACCACTAGCTTTAACTAATTGCTCAGGTCCTTCACCTTTAGTGGGCTCTTCTATAGGCTTGGCTAGGTCTGTAGAAATTGCTTCTTATGTTGACCCGATGTCTAGAAGTGGGCCCTCTCAGCATGCCTTCTTTGGTTGGATTTCTTTATCGGGAGGTTCGTCACCTCTGCCCACTGGCTGGGTTGATCCTTTAGCCATAGTTGGGATCATTACTGAAGAAGTTATTGCAGTTCTTGAAGTGTCTTTTGGTGGGGTTCATCAAGAAGGAGGCTTCCTTTCTGACCTCTTCCTTCTGCCTGCAGTCCATTCGACCCACTTCTCTTTTCTTTCGTAGATTCCACCCATCAAGGTCTACAAGTCATTAATAGCTTGACCTAGCATGGGTTCAGAGATTATAGGAAGGGGCTTAATCTTCTCCAAATATGTATTGTCATACATGTGTTGGCCATCATCTTCTAATCCTTCCACATCAATGTTAACTTTGAACCTTTTGATTTTTTCAATAGTTAACTTGGCATAGAACCTTTCTCTACTCTCTAAGTCATTTTTGCAGTTAGCTCAGTAGTCTTCAACATCATCAACATGATGAATTGCACTACTCATTTGTGAGAAATGTAAGGCATAATTTATAGGATCATACTGCGGCCTCAAGACATCATATGTCTCCAACTGAAACCTCTTTGAGAATGTCTTCATAACATTCTTTGCCTCAGACCGGGATGCGCAACTGTAGGCTCCAATGGTCATCGAGAAATTGTAGCCCTTCTTCTTAGCATCAGCACAGATCAGATTCACTTGGAGTGCCTACCTCATCACCTCAACCAGTACGATCATATCATCAAGATATATGGGCAACTTCAAAGGGAAGTCATCAAATCCTGCAAGAAGAATATATGAGAAATATGCAAATTGAATGAAAAAGCACCCAAATTGGCTAATAAAATCCATTGCTTTAGGAGAAAATCTCCTCTTTGGGAAACCTTCTAGCTCCCTGCACAATCTCATTGCAGATGCATCATTAACTCTAAGATATTTAGCATAACTATTATGTAATTGTAGACAGTGGAAAAATTCATAGCTTTTAACATATTTTGGGAACTCTACTAATCTAGGAAGCCCTGGCCAAATTTGAATTGTGGCCAATATATATAAAAGGACTAAAGACACGTAGAGCTCATTCTGAAGCTTAGCTCTACTTAGGGCACTAGAGAGATTCTTTCTTACCATAAGAGCCTAATCGATGAAATGGTGTTGAGAATAGATCACCTGGACTAAGAAAAAATGATGCTCAACAAATTTTAGTGTGTCACTCTCACCACAAATCCTATGGAGAAGCACCAAGATGTCTACAATCTCTAGCTTTAGATTCGTGTCGTATAATGTTTTTCGGCAACTTTCCTTTGGCGATCCTTGGCTCTTGAAACCATGACTTCATTATTTCCTTCTTCCACACTTATTTCTCTGCTCCATATTTGGTAAACACCTGACTATATGTCATTTCTGAATATTCAGCCTACTCTGGAATGCACAAGGACTTCTGGACAGAATCTCAATCAATGGATAGAAGCATTGTGTCATTAGGTGGGAAGATTTGTTTGGTATCTGGATTATATCAAGCTATGCACTCTCGAACAAGCTCAGGAGATTGGACGACAATAGGAAAATTGGTAGCTTCTACCAACCCGCTCTCCTTTAACTTCTCAGTGATAGGGTGTATTTGGTCTGCCTTCAATCTACTCTGAAAGTTCTACATGTTGAAGAACTTCAAGGAGGTGTCTGTAATCTTATGCCAATCAGATATGATGCCATTCATCCCATCGAACCCCATAAATATAGTAGCCATGCTTCAACTGATTCTGACTTGGGAGTGAAGTATATCTCTCAAAAGTGCAAGAGCAACGAACAACTATTGCTAAGAATTTCAAATTTAGACAATTCATCAAACAGATGGTAGCTCCTGTTTGGGATACTTCACTAATTTTATAACTTTGAATTCTTCCCATTTAATGGCCAACTTCCTACGCCACACAAATGAAAACACTAAGACATTAATGAAGAAGTCTGTTATGGAGTAAAATGGATTTATTTGAATTAATTACTTTTACCCCTACGGGCCGTTAAGAAACATACTTTCACTTTAGTAACCGTAACGGTAAATTTTTGGAGGTAGCAGAAAATCACTTGTCCACCTCCCTTTCAGCGGATAAATGCCTTCACAGTGTTCTCTACTCAAAATATTTTTGAAGGAGAATTTTAGCTTATTGAGATGCTAAAATGATATGTGATTGGTTTATTTTCTTTCCTTATACCTTGGATTACTCAAGAGATTGATTATTCTTCAAAAATCCTCCATTTTAATGGTTTGGCGGAAAACATACCCCGCAAGTCAAAACCCGCCTGTTGGAGCAGTGGAGAAGCCATTTTCCACTTTTTCGCCATTAAGCTTGCATCTTGAATTCTTCCTCATTCAATCATTCCTTTTGCTTGAAATAGATATGATCTGAATGCCTAAAACTTCCTTATTCCCAAATCTCTCATTTTCAACTTTCACTGACCTCTGAAACTTTAAAGTCTATTAATTGTGGAAAATGCACTCTGTCAGTGATTTTCCACCAAGGAGAAGCTCAGAACCGATTTTCTGCCAATGCTGCAAAAGGGAATGTTAAGGAAAAATACTTCAGTTGCATACAAAACTAATGTTAGAAACCTTCAAAACATGGCCTTTACTAGATTTGGGAACTCAACCTACCAAATGAAACAAGATCTCATATACAAATTCCCTCTGGCTCACAAAAGAGAAGGAAATTTAGGGAAATCTGATAAAGGCCTCCTATCCTAAGAGGATAGCTAGACTTAGACTCAGGACTTACATGAAGCTTTCAAGATCACTACTACACATTGAACATCCACTTTTTTCTTAAAGATATGTATACCAAAAGTGGGGCAACAGTCTTCATCTTCACTCACAACATATGAATCCTCATGTACAAATACTCATCACTATCAAGGTAATACAATCCTTCTTTCTACACTTGTACTGCAACATAATAAATAACATCCTCTTTCACACCATCAATTTGATTAGTACCAATACCAATCATGAAACACACATCTTCTCTCTCTCACACCCTCTAGGTAATCTCTACAAAAAATCAATACTTAACTGAAACAAGTCAATCTGTAACTCTCCATCAACATCATGCACAATATCACAACTAAAAGCCTTATCAAAATTCCTCTCGTGCTCACCAATCTCATTAATAACCCATAGTACAAATAGTATCATACTCAACAACAATTCTAACAAGGTTATCAGATTCATCCAAAGGAATCTTAATTCCAACTTTAGAAACATTAACATCTCCAACATCATCAATATCATTCTCATCTCTAATAATAAGACATTCCTTAACTAGCTTATCAGATCCAATCAATTGATTATGAAATCCACACATAACCATAGCTACCTTATCCTTGAAATATTTTCAAAGCACTCACAGGTGTACCTACCTCATCAAGATTAACCTCTTTCTTAGTAGTAACTCTAGCTTTCCTTTTCCTCCTCTGAACAATCTTCTTAACAAGCCAAATTATCCTCCTCTAAATCAATAAATGCTAGCTCAATATCTTAAGTTATTTAGTATCCTCCTCACACTATAATAAGGACTCATGCTATATGTTCCTAAGCATGTGTACAAACTCATCTTCCTAAGAGGAGAAGTAAGTAAGTCATCTTCAATTATTTAGTATCCTCCTCACACTATAGCCTCCTTAATCTCCTCTTCAACTTATCTTATTCCTTCAATGCATACTGATAAGCATCCTCTATTGTAGAAATCCTTAACATACTCAGCTCATCCTAGATAACTTTTTCCCCTCCCATTTTACATATCAAAAAGCTATCATGGATACTGACCATAGACCAAGATTCTAGTCCTAATTTTAACATATAGTCATTAATTTTCTACTAGGGTATCTTATTCCTATCTTAAGGATGGAACTACCCCGCTTACCCTCACCCCAAATCAACAAAAAACCTTCATCCGATGAACCTCACGTTACACAATCCTTGGAGATACACTATTTTGGAAACACTTCTACGGAACTCTTAAGCGGTGTTTCAATTCAGAGGAAGCACAAACATACTTAGAGGAGGTACATCAAAGGATATGTGGGGCCCATTCCAGTTAAGTTAGCATCAAGAAAATAATTCTTCTGATTGCTTCCTATGATCAATACTTCTACTATGTTGACTTTTCCAATATGCAACCAATCTCCCCCTTCAACATTGATGGAAATATGTGATGTGAAAAGTAAGTAATACAATCACAAACCAATAGTCTTACTCCTAGAAATATAATCAATAATACTATTATTTGTGTGTCATAAAATTGGACCTCTACTTAGTAGTACACATAAACATAGTCATTGTACTTCAGTTGTATACATAAATGAATATTGATTAATTCATCCTGCATGTCTGAAAGAGCCAACCTATTGCCTTCTAGAAGGCTGGAGTATGAGCTTGCTCTCAGGTCATTGCAAGCTCAGTGACTATGCCGAAGACCTAAATGAAGGATTTTAAACTATGATAAATGATCTAAGATGATATGCATATGCAATTTGTTGTTCATCCAAGCTACTTAAGATTGATTTTAGAAGCACCAAATCGAAAAGTGAAAGATTCTTTTTAAAACCCAAATTGAATGTGCTCTAATGATTAGATTTACATGCTTGAATAAAAGTAAACAACAATATTAAATAAATGCTAAGAATGCAAGAAAGCTAAGACAAAAATGTAGCATAATAACATTAGATAAAAAGTTAGGATCCTTTGTGAAGGAAAAGAGTTTCTCTTTTATAGAAATCTCCCTAGAATCGACGGTCAAGATCGAACAAAAAGAGTGGCTCAGATTTGATTGAAGAAGAAAAATCCATGTGTAATTGATTTGATTGGTCGAGAGAGTCAGTTGACTGAACCGACTGATTAGTTATTTTGGAAACTTCCAAAATCAGTTCACAGTTAACTGAAATGTTTCCAAAATGATAATCAGTGGAGAATCAGTTAACTAAGTGGAACTGGATTGTTTCCATTTTGATAATCAATCAACTAAATTTGATGAGTCATATGCATTTTTAATAAATTAATTGATTTTGAATGCACATTTATGCTTTTATAATTAATTTAATTCCTTTTTTATTTAATTGACAATTTTGTAATTTTTATTTAATTAATATATCAAAATATCAATTAAATAATTAACATAAGATATATTTTCCAATGTAATGTGATTTTAAGAATTAATTAATTAATCAAGTACAATGATTGATTAGGGCCTAGGGTTTAGGTCAGATCAGTTTGAATTCAATAATTGAGTGTTTGATTTAAGACTTAGGGTTAATCAAGATTAGGGTTTCTTGATTAAATGTTGAGATTGGGGGTCTAGGGTTTAGGTGACCATTTTTAGGTGATTACACTAGCAATATCCTACATTATCTTCTAGAATCTCTATAATATCACTTCTTCTTCTCCCCCTGGGAACATGCTTGACTTGGTTCCAATCATATTTCAAACTCTCCTTTTCATCATCTTATCCCCCTTGAGTAGACACCACATATTTTAACTCACTTATTTCTTGATGTAGAAGCATCCTTGGATCATTGGAAATATTGCATCAACCAAAAAAAATTCCTTTCAGTTTGTTTTTAGTTTGTTCTTATTATCATATTTTAGTGTTTCATGTTGTGATCCTTCCAAATGGCTTATTATCTCATGCAATCCAAATGGAATGATCTAGACATCATGATGGATCTATGTTTTGGTTTCCATCTCAATTCAGTCTTTCCTAAAAAAGATTTCTTAAGTTTGGGTCTAATCCTATTTGTTCTTCTTGTTCTTAAATTTTTATTTGGTTTTCTGATCTTACAAATTTGTTCCATGATCGGTGAAGCTTATTGGAACATTTTTCGATGTTCCTACATTTATGGTCAACCTCCTTGTGGAATCACATGGGATTTAATTCATTTCAGGGGGAGTTCTGATGGATTGAGGTTGTTCCCTATATGTTTTAAAACATTTTCTTCATTCTTGGAGAATGTGATCTCCTTGGCTGACTTGTGGCTTTCAATCTTGTATATATTTGTGGTGTTGGTTCCTTAATTGGTAGTGGTTGAGTAGTTAGATTTCAAGAGGTTAGCATCTAGAATGGATCTAGATTTTTGTATCTAATCAAGCATGTGTGCCTTAGAATGTAAGAAGGCATGTTGTTGGTCATGTCTAATGTAAATCTTGATTGTCTGATAATATGAAGGCATGTGATGCATGTTGATTTTTCATTATTGATTTCTTAATGATTTGAAATATATTGTCTCCGTTGTGTTGAATCTAGCTGCATGGTTGGACTATCCCAATTGGGGAAACTCTATCCATGACTATGTTAGATAGTATCAGAGACAGGTTAATTTTCATGTGTTAGTAGATCAATTTCTTGAGCTTGCAAAGACCTAGTTGTGTTTTTTGTGAGGTGGCATATTATAGATCTGACTCATAATTACATAGGAACTCCACAAGGGGATCACTGAGGAGATTGTTTCTAATTGAGAACTTTTTTTGGACTATTAAATGCATAATAAGGGTAAGCAAATCACTGAGTTTGAGACAAGTTGCAAGTGTGTCTGATAGACTGCAAAGTGAGAGGCAATTGGAACCTTGTATTTGTTAGCAATAATAGTACATCAACACAACTGAGAGGGGGGGTGAATCAGTTGTAAGCCAACTAGAATTAAACTCTATACTTTAATACCAAATGATGAATGTAGTTCTAAACACATTAGAAAAAAAAAACATAACACAACCATTTTTTGTCGAGGAAACCATGTTTAAGGAAAAAAAACCCAGTGGTAATTAGCACCCACAAATAATGCACTAAAAGTATAGTATACCTATTAGGAGATTTAGCGTTGTTAGGAGTTGATTATTGTTAGAGCAATCATTAGTTTGCTTATTAATTAAATCATGTTGATTTAATTAATTAAGTTATTACTCTTTAGTGCTTAAGCTTTCTCTTAGGTGCATTAGTAATTAATTCTTTTATTAATTATTAATGTGCAACCTAGCTTTTTTAGGCTTTAGGGTTTTGTTCACCTTTATAGGTTGAACCTTGTAATTCTTTTTTCATTAATTTAGATTATAATTTTGCTCTCACTTTTTGAGTAACTTCTGAGTTCTGCTTTTTCCTCCTTCTGCTTCTCTCTTGTAATAGGTTATTTGCATGCAGGTATTCTTGGCATTCTGTCGATTTGTATTTCTCAAATCCTACAATTATTACATACAATACATATTCCATGTTAAAGGATGGACCTTGTTAGGAGTCAAAAGAAACAACAGGCTCACTGTCTAACGAAGGTAAATCCACCTTCAGGACATACTGTCTAAAATATAGACGTATAGAAGATATATAATCCAGTGAACTTACTGCTAGAAAAAAAATTTCTTAAATAGTTCCAATGAAGTCCATCAATTTCTATCTCTTCTATGGATCCAACAGACTTCATAAATCCAATCTTGTAGCTTCAACATCCCATGTCCATACTTTCTTGCCAAGAAATAATTCTTCTTTATACAAGTTTACAGTAAATAATTAGGTCCATTTGTTAAGACTTTCCCAATATACAAATAATTGACTAGACCCTTGCTTAGATACACATGGTAAATTGCACAAGTAAACATCAATTACAATTCATCCATTATACTCAAAGACTCGCAATCCATTCTCTTCATCCACAATACATGCTACATCTCTAAAGTCGGCCCCAAATAGGTCTTCTTTAGAACACACACCACAACTGACATCACTAGCATTCTTGCGACCGAAGAATCATGAAAAACATTCTTCAACATACCTTCTCACATTCCCAAAGTTCACATAACATGAAACCTTCTAACACTCAAGTTATCCACCAAACTCAGTGACTAGCTCTATCAAAATTTACTATCACTATTCTACAAACAGTCTTCACCAAAACCGTTGTAACCAAAACAAAAAAGAACATAAAATCATGTGATCTTAGATACAAGATCAAGGCTCATCCCTATACATATTACAATTGTGATACCCACCCATAGTATGTTTTTAGTTTCTAATGTTGAACTCTTTTAGGCTATTATTTTAGTTGATTGTCGAATTCTTATAGGCTAAATTTCATGTGAGCATTAATTATTTTAGTAGATGGTGATTTTGGATCATGACTTTTATATTTTTATCATGTGTTACATAGATAGATGATGACATTACCATGATGTTGATATTTTATGTTGATATTAGAACTATGATATTGCTTACCCCATACTTGCATGTGTATGGTTAACATATGTGTTGATGTACTTGTTGGCGTGTTTAATGTGGTAGAAAATGGAGACGTCGTTACCTAGATTGCAAGATCCACACATTTGACTAATCCCTATCATTGTTTGCTATATTTATATTGGGTGTACATGCTTGTGTTAGAATAGTCTCAAAGGATAACTGAGAGGGGGGGTGAATCAATTATCAGTAACTTTACTTCTTTAACTTCATAATACAACAAAGTAAATGCTTAATCAGATAACACAGTACACAACACACAATTTGATTATGGGGAAACCAAATGGTAAAAAGCTCGATAGGAATTAGCACCCACAATGAACTATACTTGTTTATAGTAATCCCTATTAGAAGATATGTTTATAGTAATCCCTGTTAGAAGATATCTCAACCCTGTTAGGAGTTGTACTTTACAATGCAATAAGTATAGTGACCTAGTTAAGGGTCGGACCCTGTTAGGAGTCTTTTACAAATAACCCTATTAGGGGTGGTGGACTCACTGTCCAAAAGCTCA
>MU223542.1:1034127-1046793 GCA_018584345.1 Thuja plicata | reverse complement strand
ATCTCAAAGCCAACACACTGTAGATGTGTTATCATTTTGTTTTTCCAATCCAGATAATTTTCTCCATCAAACTTAGGGCTTTCTTTTCTGAAGTAAGACATCTGATCTACCTTAAGCTGTTAGGCTTTTTCTCCAAGTTACTTGGCTCTGATACCAATTGTTATAATAGTCTCAAAGGATAACTAAGTGGGGGGGGTGAATCAGTTATTAGTAACTTTACTTCTTTAACTTTAGAATACAACAAAGTAAATGCTTAATCAGATAACACAGTACACAACACACAATTTGATTATGGGAAAACCAAATGGTAAAAACCCCGGTGGGAATTAGCATCCATAATGAACTATACTTGTTTATAGTAATCCCTGTTAGAAGATATCTCAACCCTGTTAGGAGTTGTACTTTACAATGCAATAAGTATAGTGACCTAGTTAAGGGTCAGACCTTGTTAGGAGTCTTTTACAAATAACCCTGTTAGGGGTGGTGGACTCACTATCAAAAAGCTCACTGCTTGATGGTGAAAGCTACAACCTTCTATATAACAGATATGCACTATATCTGATGATGAACTGTAGAGTAGACCTATTATCTTGATCAGTTCCAGTGTATTCCAATCTTTCACTTCTTCACATAGACTCTTGATGAATGAACCAACTCTGATAATCTGCTCTTTACATCTTTATTATCTTTTCGTATCATTCACACATAGCGTGTCACCTTTGACTTGCTATAAGTATCTTCCTCAAAGTATGAGATCATGGGACCTGTAAGACAACTCTTCATAACATCCTTGTCGGCTCTACTAAGCATGCAAGCATTATTACAACTGCGCAAGTATAAACTGAATAGACGCGATGCTTCACTAAGTCGGCCTCACCAATTTAACTCTAACTTTGCAATCTTCTTGAAACACATTTAGCACCTTTGGATTAATATCATCAACTCATAACTAATCATGAATATACACACGCATATACAGAAGATAGACACAACTCAAGAAACATGTGATATACATCGGCCCTAAGCAATTACACTTCCAGAACTGTAACTGCCAATAACAGAATTACATAACTTTACTGAAACATCATAACTAGGTCTACGTGTATGAACATAACGTAATAAACATGTCAACAACATGTATCTATCCACGCAAGTCTTCATATCATCATTCTGATAAGTACATACATAATTACTACTGTGTATTATATGTTGTCATCAATGACAAACAAACAATCAATCGACTCCTCAGAATCAAATCTCCAACAACTTTTTCTTGTGGTGTCAGGTTTGTAGGTACATGGCATTGTCTTCCCTAAATTGGCAGGAGTGAGCGTGCCCATACATTCATCTCAATGGTAAAGAGGGGAGTTAACACTCAGACCTAAAACCCTAGCATAAGCCTATTTGTCCTAAGATTGGATGAGAATCAATTTGTCTACCTTACCCAAATTCATCTAGTTGATATAAATTCATGGATCCCATCCTTGTGTATGTTTGGGTTTTATTTCAGTTGGTCTCAATTGTGTCTATTGCTATTTGCGTGATTTACTATGTTATTTATTGAATTAATTATTGTTAGAATTAAATATTAAATATAGGGTATTTAATTAATTAGAATTAATTAAATATATATTTAATTGAGATAATTAATTAAAGTTTAAATATTTAAATATTTATATTTAATTTAAATTTAGAGTTATTTAAGCTTGATGCTTTATTAAATAATTAAATATTTAATTGCATGGATAAACTTGTGCTTTAAATATTTAATCTATTTAATATAATATTTAATTAATTACTTGTGCATTGTAATTATTGAAATTAGAATTTGAATTCAAATGCAAATTGCTTTTAAAAGTCAAAGTGTGAGTTTCACAAATAAAAGATATTTTTTATTTAATTAATTAGGATTTTCTTTCAATTTAGAAGTTGAGTTAACTGAGTTGAGTGGAGTGTTTATTTATGGGATTGCATGAAAGGAGAAAAATTGAATCTCTTTAGGAGGGATTTTCTTTTCATTTGAGGATTACAGGTTTTGGAGAAGGTTGAAGGATTTGGAGGAGTTTTGGTGATTTGGGCATTTTTGTGATTTGGGCATTTTTGTGACATTGTTGTTTTGGGAAGCTTGGAGGAATTTTGGGGATCATTATTCTCAAGCCTTCATGGTTCCGGATATGTTGTTGGATTCAGACTTGGAGGATTCATGATTCCTCATTCTTGAAAGGCTTCGTGGTCAGATCTGCTATTGATCTAATGTAGGGTTTTGAAATTCTTGGTAATTTCTAGTTTGTTGAAAATTTGGCTTCTTTGTGCTTGGTAAATCTTATTTCGATATATTATGATTTAGTTGGTGTTTTTGTTGATTTGGGTATTTAGACAACCCATTGATCTATGTTTTTGGGAAAAATCAAATCTTTAATATAGTAGGGCTATGCTGTCAAAATTTTATTGAAAAATACCATATGGAAGGTCTATATTTTAGAAAAATCAAATCTGGAATATAGTAGGACTATGTTGTTTAAAAAAAATTATTGTTAGAATTCCTTCTATTGTTGAAAAAAATTATATCAAAAAGAAAAAATTTAGCTTGCTGGAAAAATACAGGGAGGAAAAAATATACACCAGTTTAAAAAAAAAAAGAGAAAAAAGACAAAAGAATGAAAGAAAAAATAATGTTTTATGTTTTACACATTTTTCAAAAATGCTTTTTAAAAAAATGCATTTAAAAAAACATGCAAGAAAAATTATTTAAAAAAATATACAAAAAAAAGAAATCTAAAAAAAATATTAAAAAAAATGTTAATGGGGGCGGTGGGTTTGACCCCACCCACCCCCATGCGGGTACCGCGCCCACAGCACAAGTCGGTCGATCGCAGGCATGTCGTGTTGTTGCGGCAGCAGGCTGCCCATTGGGGGGCTCACGCTATCGTAAGGCAGCGCAATCATCCAATGGCAGTCGATTGTCGTAAGGCAGCGCAGGGGTTTGGGGGTGCGTGGGGCCTGCTCCCCCAACGGTTTCTTTAAAAAGTTTTTTTTTAATATTTTAAGTTTGTTTTTGAAAAAAAAAATTTAAATTTATTTTTATTTATTTAACAATTTATATATATAATTTACTTAATATTAATTTTTTTAGATTTAGTTTAACTAATTAGTAACTTTTAAACATGATTTTAATTTAATTGTTGTTCGTAATAACTTTTAGATTATGTTTAAATTAAATGTAATTTAATTTATTTATAATATTTTTTTTAAGTTAAAAATATGCATATTTTTGTATTGTTTTGATAGTGAAGTTTTATCAATCATTCTATTAAATTTTAATTGGGGAAAATATATATATCTTATTTTCTTAAAATAGCTATTATTTTTCCATGATAAACTATTAGGAAAGGAAAAGGAACCTATTATTTTGTTGGGTTAATTAACTATGGAATTATAGTAATTTAATGAAAATGGTTCCGCAAATTAGAGAGAGATTTGTTTATATCATTGCTAGCTTAAATGTGTGATGGTTTACTTTTATTTCTACATGATGAAAATGGTGTTTTCTTCTTAAGTGAATTGTTTGCTATTGGTTATCAAATCTGAGAAATAGAGTGTCCTAGGAAGGATACAGAGGCTGGGAAGTGAATCTTATTTATGTTTTATGATGTGATGTGAGTGTTTTGATTTATTACCCTAAACTATCCATGTAAGCTCATGTTGTTATGAATTTTCTGAGAGTGTATATCTATGTGATCGTTCATATTATTGTGTGGGGAACTGGATTGGGTATATCTTTATTTGAACCTTTTCTAGATCTATGTATGATCTTTGAGCCTAGGGTAGGTTACCTAGTTGTGTAGTAGCGGGTGGCTTGCAATATGCATTGGGGCCCGCAAGTGGCTACCAGGATCACTTATTGTAAATAATCTTAATAAGTGATAACATAACGTGTAATTAAGAGGTCTTAAAATGAATTAATAAGATGTGGTTTCTCACCCATGCTTGAGAACTTTTCTAGGATAAAATGGAGGATGAGATGATGCTTTCCGCCTTGAGGGGTGTGTGTCTGGCATAGTTAGTGACTTTGTCTATTTGAGAGGTCATTCATACCATGTATGGTCACTTGAGTGTCGGGGTCCAGTGAGACTACCAGGATGAAACTTGAGGGTTAGACGTACATGATGACATCTTCCTACATACAGCCTAGATTTCATACATATGTCGGTTACCTCTTGATTAATGAGTCTTACCTTACACTATGTGTAGTACACTTGGAATTAGAGAGCTATCAGGATCTCCTTTCTTAGTGGTCAATGTCTTCTTTGGTTTTGGTTATCCAAGTGGGGTTTGATTTTTATCTCCTCAGCACGATGGGGTGGAATTTTATAGTTCCAGATGGATGAGTGGTAGTGATTCTTTACCATTTGAGATTTGACTTCCTTGTTCTAGTGCTTGATGATACTTCTGCAGTTGAGCTCTTTATGATTCTTCATTGGTGTTTTTGTTCTTATCATTCATTATATTGTAATCTTGTATTAGCGTATCGCATGTGATACCTAATATAGATATTGTATTATATTGTTAGAGTGATTACCACATACCCTATGCCATGTGCAGTGGATGTGAATTTAAGTAGGTCTCATGGTTATCTGTGAGAATTATAATTATTGGTTGTAAGTTATATTTGTTACATCTATTAATATAGAATCTTTTTTTATGGTTATTTAGTTGAGTTTTACTCTTACATAATTCTAAGTCATGGAACCCTTGATTTTTGTAATCTATGTTTGTATATATTTATGTGAGTAAATGGTTATTGCTTCCGAATTAATGTATATCTTATTGTGTTAACTTTAGAAAAATAAATTGTTCATCAAACTTAGTATCATGTTCTAGGTTAATCTATCTTTGGTTCCCTGGCGGGCCACTACATTTGGTATCAGAGCCCTAGTTTCTACATTGGGAACTTTGGGAATTGTACACTCATTAGGATTTGTATAGCTTGAAATTGAAACTAAATATAGACATACAACATTGTTTCTTTTCATATTTATTGCTTTGTGGTTATTCTTACCCTTTAGTTTTTGTTTCGAGCTATGTTGTGAGTTGTTGTATGAATCTCTGGTTTTTTTAGGGTTCATGCATGATACTAGAGCTCCTAGAGGCTATGGTAGAGGTCAATCTGGTAATCATGGGAGGGGTGGGCAACACAACCCTTCCACGAGTGTCAGATAAGATAGTGATCATCAGCAGTATAGAGATGAGAAGAGAGAGGAACATTAGGATGAGTCTGAGGATCCAAACACTAGACATTTATTACACATGATATTGAATCATCTTGGTCCTTAGCATGGAAGAGTAGAGAAGGATGTCTCTCACCACTCTTAGAGAGAGGAGAGGGTGAGGGAGAGGTCTAGGAGTCTTCAAGGAAGACCATCACAGTTGATCCTGGTGTTGTTGCAGCGAACCACATGAGGGATCTTAAGAGAGGATGACCTACTCCCTCTGATGGGAAACGATCAAGATCTGAGGTAGAGAAATGGATTATTTCCTAGGAGAGGATTTTTTACATGCATCTCTTTAGTAGTAATATTAAATCTAGGTATGAGGTGATGCAACTTTCTCATTTTACACTTGTGTGGTGAAAAATTGAAGAGGAGAAGTTAGGGCTCCATATGGATACGATTACTTGGGAGTTATTCCTTGAGTGCTTCCTCTCAGAATAGTGGAGGCAGCAGTGAGTGAACGAGTTCCACAACCTGAGATAGTTGACCTTGTTAGTTGAAGAGTATGAGCATCAATTTTTCAAGCTCAAATAGTATGCGGGTTATGGACAGGATTCGTCTCTTATGATACATCATTTTATTGGAGGGATTAATGCTTGCATTTTTGGGGAAGTTAAGCTCTTTGAGCCTAGGACCCTAAGGGTTTTAGTCATTAAAGCCACTCTTACAAAGGTAAATTTGTCCTTGGGTCATGGAGGTTAGTTTGGTGCTCAGACAGGTGGTGCATCAGGTTCAGGGTTCAAAGGTAACCAATCATAGGGCACTAGAAACTTCAAGAAGACACCTAGCTTCTTTAGAGGTAATCAAAACCAGCAACAGCAAAAGACTCTTCCTCCTACCCAAGGTGGGGACTCTCATTCTAAGAGCTTCTGTAATAGTCAGTGCTTCAGGTGCAATCAGTCTAGTCATCCTCCACAAAGTGCACAGCAGAGTGCCAACAGAGGTAGTTTCTAACAATCGAGTGTGCCCTCTGTTGGGAGAGGCAATAGTAGAGGGACTGGATGATTTACATGTGGACACTTTGGCCATATTGTAGTTAACTATTCTCAGCATGCACCTCAATATTCATTACAGAGGCCAGCAGCTTTGGAGCCTATAGTGGGAGATGCGGGACGATCTCATAGAGTATTTGTTGCTTTGGATCACCATCAAGCAGAACACCAGGGCATAGTGGTAGAGACTTCAGGTGTCATTTGAAGTATTTCTATCTCTATTTTATTTGATTTCAGAGCTACAGATTCTTTTGTATCTCCTTTCTTAGTTGAGCAATGTGGGCTAGTGGCTACAAAGAAAGATATAGGATGGCAAGTGGAGTTAGCTTCTGCGGCTAAAGTAGCCATAGAATCTTTGGTCTGTAAGTGTGAGATGGATTTAGGTAAATTCATTACCTCAGTTGATCTTTGTGTGATTCCTTGGGATCATATGAGGTCGTCTTGGGAATGGATTGGTTGGGAGCTCATGGGGATAACATTGATTATAGACGGAAGACTATCCAATGCAAGGATGATGTGGGTAAGGATTTTCAGATTGTGGGAATTCCATGTCCCATATCCCTTTGTATGATTTCTACAATGCAACTTAAGCAAATTATGTGAAAGGGTTTCCAAGTGTTTATGATATCTATGAATGAGATAAATGAGGTGGAGAGTGAAGAAAAGACCCTTGATCACCCTATTTTGCAGGATTTCATAGATGTCTTTCGGAGTGAGATTCTAGGTATACCACCAAGGCGTGACATATATTTTGTATTGACATTGTTCCAAGAGAAGAACCTACCTTGAGAGCTCCTTATCATATGACTACTCATGAATTGAGTGAGTTGAAGCTACAGTTGGAAGAATTGTTGGCAAAGTGAAGCATTTGACCTAGTGTTTCTCCTTGGGGAGTACTTGTCCTCTTCATTAAGAAGAAGGATGGATATTTACGCTTGTGCATTGACTATAGACAATTGAAAAGGGTAACGATCAATAATAGGTATCCTTTTCCGAGGATTGATGATATTTTTTATCAGATTAAGGGATCCAAGGTGTTCTCAAAGATTGATCTCAAATCAGGGTATCACCAGTTACGTATCCAGGATGCATATATCCACAAGACTACATTTTGCATTTGCTATGGGCACTATGAGTTTATAGTGGTACCATTTGGTTTGACGAATGCTCCATCAGTCTTCATGTGCTTGATGAATGGGGTTTTCCATAAGTATCTAGATCACTTTGTTCTTGTCTTCTTGGATGACATATTGATATATTCTAAATCCATAGAAGAGCATGAAGAGCATCTTCGACAATTATTGCAGTACCTAAGGGACAATCAGTTGTATGCCAATTAGGAAAAGTGTGATTTCTTTTAGTTAGAGGTCCAGTATCTGGGTCATGTGATTTCTGGAGAAGGTATCTCAGTATATACTTTGAAAATACGTGCAATTGTGGAGTGTCTAGCACCCACTAATGTGTCTGAGGTCTATAGCTTCATGGGTCTCATTGGATACTACTACGGGTTCATTAATAAATTCTCTAGAGTTGCATATCCTATCACTTCTCTTCAGAGGAAAGGGAAGAATTTTGTTTGGATGAAGAAGTGTGAGGAGGATTTTTAGAACCTTAAGGGGTGTTTGACTAGTTCACCTATCTTAGTTGTACCTGATCTAGTGGGTAATTTTATGGTTTGTGTTGATGCTTAATTGGAGGTAATTGGAGAATTCATTATGCAAGAGGGATGGGTGATTGTGTATGAGTCTTGCAAACTCAAGGATCGTGAGTTGAACCACCCTACACACGATCTTGAGTTAGCAGCATTGGTTCATGTATTGTTCCAATGGAGACATTTCTTATTAGGACATCGGTTTGAGCTTCACATTGATCATCACAGTCTACAATACATCTTTACCCAACCTAATTTGAATGCTAGATAGACAAGGTGGATGGAGTTTCTTTGTGAGTATGACTCTAAGATCAAGTATATTCAGGGTAAGGAGAATGTGGTACCTGATGCTTTGAGTTGTAAGAGATGGTCTATTCTAGCATTAACTCTTAGTGTGCATTTGTGGAGTAGGATTCTCCAAGTGCTTCCTACATATACTTTATATCAGGAGGTGAAGTCAGAGATTGAGTTGGGGAGACCTTTGGAGGGTATATTCTCAGGATTTTTAATTGAATCAGATGATGTTTTGCATCACATGAGCCAGATTTATGTACCACCATCAAATGATCTGCGTACATTACTCTTATTTGAGGCTCATTGTGCACCTTATTTGGCACATCCTAGTTTCAAGAAGATGCACACAGACCTTCGATAGCTCTACCATTGGTCTAGTATGAAGTGGGATATTGCTGCTTTTGTGGCTAGGCTCCTAGAATGTTAGAGGGTTAAAAAAGAACATCAGCATCCATTAGGTCTTTTACAGCCAAAACTCATTCCATCTTGGAAGTGGGATATCATATCGATGGATTTCATAGTTGGTTTGCCTTTGCCTCTTCATAGACATGATTTTATCATGGTGACTGTTGATCGGTTGACTAAGGTGGCACATTTCTCCCCTATGAGATCATCCTATACAGCGGCTTTAGTAGCCAAAGTCTTCATGCAGGATATTGTGAGACTACATGGCATTCCTTGCAGGATTATCTCAGATCGAGATCCTATGTTCACTTCTTCATTTTGGACTTCATTGTAGCATAATCTTGGTGCCCAACTGAACTTCAATTTGGCGTACCATCCTAAGAATGATGGACAAACAAAGCAAGTTAATCAAATGCTAGAGGATATGTTGAGGATGTATTTCATGGATAGACAGACTCATTGGGAGGACTATTTATATCTAGTCAAGTTTTCATATAACAATGGTGATCACAGCTCCATTGGAATGTCACATTTCCATGCTTTGAATGGTCATCCTTGTCATAGAAATTTGAGTCGAGATAGATTGGAGGACCGTATTCTTCTTGTTCTAGAGATGCTTCAAGATATGGACTAGTAGGTAGAGCGTATTTGTGAGCATTTTTTCACTGCATAGGATAGACAGAAGAAGTATGCAGATGCTCAGAGGGTGGATAGGAAGTTTGCGGTTGGGGATAGAGTTTTTCTGAGAGTACACCCATCAAAGATTCTGATCCATTATGGAAAGGGTTTGAAGTTGGTACCACATTTTGTTGGGCCATTTGAGATCCTAGAGAGGATAGGACCAGTTGCATACCATCTTGCTTTGTCACCCAGCCTATCTTGTGTTCATGATGTTTTCCATGTTTCTGTTCTTAGACGCTATATCCTAGATATTGTGCATGTTCTTGATTGGAATGCTTTACATATAGAGGATGGGAAGCTAGCTTTGGAGCCAATTTGTATTCTTTAGTAGTGGTATTTGACCCTCGGGGGTCACACCATCAAGTAGGTAAGGGTCCAATGGGACCCAAATTATGAGTCGTCAGTGACTTGGGAGGACACAACGAGATTATAGAATTTATATCCCTATTTTTTTACAGGCTTCTAGGAGTAAGCCTAATCCTAAGGGGGGTGGATGTGATACCCACCCATAGTTTTCTTTTAGTTTCTAATTCCAAACTCTTTTAGGCTATTATTTCAGTTGATTGTTGAATTCTTTTAGGCTACATTTCATGTGAGCATTTATTATTTCAATGGATGGTGATTTTGGATCATGACTTATATATGTTTATCATGTGTTGTGTAGATAGATGATGATATTACCATGATGTTGATATTTTATGTTGATATTAGAACTATGATGTTACTTACTCCATACTTTCATGTGTATGGTTAGCATATGTGTTGATGTACTTGTTGGTGTGTTTGATGTGGTAGAGGATGGAGATGTAGTTACTTGCATTGCGAGATCCACATGTTTGGCTGATCTCTGTCATTGTTTTCTATATTTATATTGGATGTAAATACTTGTTCTTGTGGTGTCAGGTTTGCAAGTACAACGCATCGTCTTCCCTGAATTGGCAAGAGTGAGTGTGCCTATACATTCATCTCAATGGTAAATAGGGGAGTTAATAGTCAGACCCGAAACCCTACCCTAAGCCTATTTGTCCTAAGATTGGACGAGAATCAGTTTGTCTACCTTACCTGAATTCGTCTAGTTGACATAAATTCATGGATCTCATCCATGTGTGTGTTTGGGTTTTATTTCGGTTGGTCTCAGTTGTGTGTATTTATATTTGTGTGATTTACTATGTTATTTATTGAATTGATTATTGTTGGAATTAAATATTAAATATAGGGTATTTAATTAATTAGAATTAATCAAATACCTATGTTTAATTGCGAGAATTAATTAAAGTTCAAATATTTGAATATTTGGATTTAATTAAATGTTTAATTTAAATTTAGATTTATTTAAGCTTGTATGCTTTATTAAATAATTAAATATTTAATTGCATGGATAAACTTGTGCTTTAAATATTTAATCTATTTAATTAATTACTTGTGCATTGTAATTATTGAAATTAGAATTTGAATTCAAATGTAAATTGCTTTTAAAAGTCAAAGTGTGAATTGCACAAATTTTTAAAAAAAATTATTTAATTAATTAGGATTTTCTTTCAATTTAGAAGTTGAGTTAACTGAGTTGAGTGGAGTGTTTATTTTTGGGATTGCATGAAAGGGGGAAAATTGAATCTCTTTAGGAGGGATTTTCTTTTCATTTGAGGATTACAGGTTTTGGAGAAGGTTGAAGAATTTGGAGGAGTTTTTGTGATTTGGGCATTTTTTTGACATTGTTATTTTGGGAAGCTTGGAAGAATTTTGGGGATCATTGTTCTCAAGCCTTCGTTGTTTTGAATCTGTTGTTGGATATCAACTTGGAGGATTTGGGATTCTTCATTCTTGAAAGGCTTTGTGGTCAGATTTGCTATTGATTTAAGGTACAGTTTTGAAACCCTTGGTAATTTCTGTTTTGTTGAAAAATTGGCTTCTTTGTGCTCGGTAAATTTTATTTCCATATATTATGATTTAGTTTGTGTTTTGTTAATTTGGGTATTTATAAAACCCATGGATCTATGTTTTTAGGAAAAATCAAATCTTTAAAATAGGAGGTTTATGCGGTCAAAAATTTATTGAAAAATACCCTATGGAAGGTCTATATTTTAGAAAATTAAAATATGGACTATAGTAGACCTATGTTGTTTTAAAAAAAAAAATTGATGTTAGAATTCCTTCCATTACATTGAAAAAAATTTAGCTTGCTGGAAAAATACAGAGAGGAAAAAATACACCAATTAAAAAAGAAAAGACAAAAGACAAAAGAATGAAAGAAAAAAAAATGTTTTATGTTTCACGTTTTCCGAAAATGCTTTTAAAAAAATGCATTTAAAAAAATGTGTGAGGAAAATTATTAAAAAAATATACAAAAAAAATGAAATCTAAAAAAAAAATATTAATGGGGGCGGTGGGTTTGACCCCACCCACCCCTGCACAGGTACCACGCCGGCAGCACAAGCTGGCCGGCGGCGGGCATGTTGTGTTCTTGCAGAAGTAGACTGCCAATTAGCAACTTTTAAATATGATTTTAATTTAATTTTTTTTTTTTTTATGAATAGTGCCTTTTCTATTAAAAATATTAAAGTTACATATCCACAAAAAAGGGGTCAGGGGATATAGAAATCACCCCGCAGAGTTCACACGGCAAAGCCAGAAATGAAAACTATTCATTAAAAAAAATAAAGCCATTAGGCAGCAAGAGCAGTAGCAGAAGGTGGAGGATCTTTATCATCTGATCCCCACGCCTTAGTGGGATTGACAGGAGGGTCAGGAAGCCACCAACCATCATCATCAGCATCTTCTTTTTCTTTTTCATCCGCCCTTGGTGGGGAGATAGCAAGAGCTAGGCGGGGATACTTGGAAGAGGTGGCAGGAGGCCAATCCAAACCACGGTGAGCACTAGGAGCATCAGGAGGGGCAGACTACGCCGGAGCCTATGCCCACCCAGAAGGCCAAGGAGGCGAAGAATCCAAGCGGCGCCGCCATCTGTCCCCACCACCTCTCGGAGAGTGGTGACGAGGAGCCTGGGACCGAGGAGTGTGCGAGTGGCATGCCGAAGAACTGCGCCCGCGGCGGCAGCCTCTGGGAGGCGTACCCTCGGCAGAAAGGGAATCCGGAGAAACCCAAGAAACAGTGCAGGGAGCATTGCCCCAATGATTGAGCAGCTCCTGCAGGTGAGCTACTTCCAGAGCCACATTATTGGCTTGAACTTGAATCTGCATCATAACATTATTACATATACAAGCTTTGTTAAACAAAGCAACATTTGTGTCAAGAGAGCTGTGAGAGAAAATAACAACATTTCTATCTTTCCAAATATTAAACAAAATCTCCATCCTGAAAGTATGCCAAATCTGGGTAAACTTGGAGGGGAGTCTAGGAGAATCTCCTAAGACAA